>PVJA010008344.1:0-64856 GCA_004027025.1 Myocastor coypus
TTTTTGTCTTTTTGAGACAGGGTCTCACTGTGCAGTTCAGGCTGGCCTTGAGCTCACTTTTGTAGCCCAGGCTGGTTTCAAACTCGCACTGATCCTCCTGCCTCAGCCTCCCGAGTGCTGGGATTACAGGCGTGCGCCGCCACGCCCGGCCTCTTTTTTTTCAATAAAGGCGATACAGTGGTGGAGAAGAATGTTTCTGGTTAGCGTTCATATGGAGCAAGAATGTGCTTGTGCATGCCTGGGATTCTGTACTATGATGTATGCAAATTATTTATATGTATGTTCTTAGTGTATATTGTCTTCAACATTAGAACTTTAAATTTTTATTTTATTATTACATGTTTCCAACTTATGCAGTTTATAGTCACCTTGTGGGTGGTAATGTGTGCATCTTACAGCTTCTTTTGTTTAATTCCCTTCCTCCTCCCTGCCCTCTCCCACCAGTTTCCCTGTCCCCTTTTTCATATTTGTTCATTAATTGATGATGTTATGGTACTTACTGCTTACATTCATTGAGGTTGATATGTTCCTGTTCATGTCATATCTTTTTTCTCCCATTTTCCCTTACCCCCTCCTCACCCTTCAGGCTTCCCTTGTGTCATTTCCCTATTATAAGAAATCTGTCCCCACATACCTCTCTATCTATCCTTTATAATCGTCTTGGTCTATATTTGCTTCATTCAACTGAGTGATATTATATGATATATAAGCTTGTAAATATGGTTTATTTCCATCAACATCGTATTTTCTAGGTGCATTCATTTTCCTGCAAATGTCTCAGATTGTCATTATATATATATATATATATATATATATATATATATATATATATATATAATAACTTGAGTTTTCCGTTTCCTAGATGTATTCCTTTTATTTCTTTCTCTTGCCTAGTTGCTCTGGCTAGTTTTTCAAATACTATTCAGCATTAGAACTTTAAAAGTACATTGGATCTGTATTAATTAGTTAACTACATGCATATCAAAGCATCATGTTGTATACCTAAACACACATAATACAAATAATGAAAGATAAAAGTACATTGACTTCATCTCAGACCTTTTCTGTTTGATATACATAGCTATAGCTTTCCATTTTTACCCCAGAAATCAAAAGCTAATGAAGATAAACAGACAAAAAACACTATCCCAATTGTTACAGATTTCAAAAACTAATACTTGGCTCGATCATGGACTGAGAAGGAAGAATTAAGGTTTACAACTAACATCTTTTTACTTTCTCTCTCTCTCTCTCTCTCTCTTTTTTTTTTCAGATTTTTGCTTCTTGGCTCTTTATAGTTTCACCCTGTACAGACATGCATACATTTTACACCTTCATTGCAGGTGAAGTTGTTTCCTAGTAACACTGCTCCTCTTCCTTCTCCCAGAAATCATCTATGAAAAAGGAATAATGCGATTCATGAGTTGAGATAGTTGAAATAATTTGCATCACTAAGAAACTTCTATTTATTCTGGTATGTGTTTTTTTGTTTCTGAAAGTACAACTTAAAGGAGGGAAGGACTAACCAGATCTTCTACTAGGCAAAATTCTGAATTTTTGGTGAATTGCCCTCCTGGTTTTCTTTCCATTTCGCTTTGTTTTCTATTCAGCTTCCAAAGATGCAAACATCCCAAGGCCTCATTGTCTTCACCTTCCCCGTTGGATGGCTTTAAGTTTCATATACACTGATGACATCCAATTTGCTCGCCTTAGGCCTCTTCTCCTAAAGTTCAAACTCATACATACGCAGCTGATTCTTTGCTGTGGGAGCTCACTGAGCACATCCATCTTAATACCATTGAAATGCTCCTCTGATCTTTGTGCTCAGCGAGCTCTCAGCTGGTCCCAGGCATACCAGGCAAAACCATTACTCTCTACCTCATTACTCAAGCTAGGTACTGGGAACTTTGCCTTTCTTTTCGTCACTGTCTTCTCACACTTGTCTCATGTATATATAGCTTGCAATTACTCACAGAATCCTTTCAGTTTTCTCTCTCTCTTCATTTCTTCTTCATTCAATTATACTCTCTGGCCTAGTTTAGCTGTACTTAGCACTAAACTTTTGTCTTAGTTACTTTTTACTTGTTTCTGGGACAAATACCTGACCCTCAAAATGAAGGAAGGAAAGGTTTATTAGCTCACAGTTACTGGAGATTCCAGTCCATATTCTGCTGGCCCAAGGCTGAGTAGAACAGGGCAGAGAGCATACAGTTCATGGTGGTGGAACAGCAACAAAGGCGACAGAGGCAACTAACCAGCCAGGGGAGCAGAGAGCAATAGCTCTAGTCTGTCTCTCTGTCTCTCTTTTTATTGCATTCAGGTTCTCCACCTCAGTCTGTCCGCCTTAGGCTACACTCATAATCCCAGAAGTACTTAAAACACATAATCCCAGGGATCATGGATCAAGTCTCAAACTCTAGATCAGTACTAAAATACGTAATCCCAGTGACTCATGAGTTAAGTCTCAATCTGGAGAAGTCCCCACCCCATGACTGCATGAGGCTTTGGGGGGCAACTAGACATAAACTATAACACTTTTGATTTTATATTTGTCCCTTACAGTGAATTCTCCATGGAACCGCCAGAACCATCTCTTTCTAATGTGCGTTACATTATGTAATACTATTGTTTAAACTGTTAGCTTTTCATCAATTTAGAATAAAGTCAAAGCTTCTTATCCTGGTTCTATTTGATCTTCTTTCCAATCCCTCTCCCGCTTGTCTGTTATACTTCAAAGTTACTGACCTTTGCTTGCTGCTGTTCCTCTACCCCTCCAAACTCTTTCAGGCTGCAGGGCCTTTCCACAGTATTCCTTCTTATACTTTTCACAGACTCAGTTGCCTGTGGTCCAAAAATATCAATGGGAAAAAACAGAAATAGGTAATTTATAAGTTGTAAATTGTCATGCTGAGAGCTGTGATGCAATCTTGTGCCTTCCTGCTCCATCCTGCCCGAGACCTGAACCATTGCTTCACCCAGGGTATCTACAGTGCACATGCTGCTGCTAATTTGTCACTAGTTGCTATCTTGGTTATCAGAGGGACTGTACAGGTAACCCAAGCTGTGTTCATGCACACCTTATGCCCTTATATAGTAACATAACACTATCATTCGCCTCATTTCACCTCACCACATGGGCATTTTATTATCACACATCACAACAATAAGGGTGAATGCAGTACAATAAAATATTGAGAAAAAGGAGACAGATCACATTCATACAGCTTTTAGTATAGTATATTATTGTAATTATCCTACCGTGTTATTGATATAGAGGAATGAAACGCCCAACCTGAAAGATACCTGGGATGATTTCATGTTCTCTACAACTAGAGAATGAATTTTAGGAACAAACAGGTAAAGAGCAGAGTATTTATTGGGGGAAAGAAAGCTTCTGTCTAAGAGAGGAACAGAAGGGGGACCTGATCAGGTTATCCCTGAAGCTATCTCATCCAGGGATTTTTATAGGGTACAACCATGTGATAAGATGAATCTAAGGTGAAGGACAACAAGCACCATTGTTCAGGTAAAATTGATTAAATCCAACACCAAATGGGAAAGTGAGACATGTAGCAAGTAGGTGTGAATATAGAATAGGAGTTTATCCTGTAGCAACTGGATTAGTGACTCCTCCTGGCTTCTTCAAAGTGATAATCAATGAGCCGGGCGTGGTGGCGCACGCCTGTAATCCCAGCACTTGGGAGGCTGAGGCAGGAGGATTGATGCGAGTTTGAGACCAGCCTGGGCTACCAAAGTGAGCTCAAGGCCAGCCTCAACTGCATAGCAAGACCCTGTCTCAAAAAGACAAAAAAAAAAAAAAAGTGATAATCAATCCCAGATGTTTATCTTTAGGGAGGTAAGCATTTATTCATCTTTGTTCTTTAGGCCTGACCCATAGCAGGAGCATCTGTCTTGCTTATAATTGTACATCAACTTGTCTTCCATGCTATTTCCTTCAAGGTCCTAGCCCTGACTCCCTATCTATAATATTTCTACCTAACTCAACTGCCTACAACATTATTAGATTTTGTTAGAATCTTATTCTATAAAACTTACACACTGTTGAATATCATATGTGTGTATGTATAGAAAAACACAGAGGATACTGGTTCAGAACATGCCC
The DNA here is from genome assembly GCA_004027025.1 of Myocastor coypus. NCBI lineage: Eukaryota > Metazoa > Chordata > Mammalia > Rodentia > Myocastoridae > Myocastor > Myocastor coypus. The sequence continues at coordinate 4,124 of PVJA010008344.1, forward strand.
TGAAAGTCTTGGATTATGTCTACTTCAGATAATAGGAGAAACAGTTGGCTCTCTCTATCCATAGGTTTCCCATAAATATATGCAACCCAAGGTAGACCAAAATATTTGTAATTGCATTTGTATAGAACATTAACAAATGTTCTTGTCAGTAAACAATAATACAGAATTATAGTTAATAAAGTATTATCTACCCAAATAATAAAATATAATAATTATTTATATAGCATCTACATTATAAGTAATCTAGAGCTTAAAGAACATGGGAGGTTATAAATAGTTTTCAGGCAAATATACTGTTTTGTAGAAGGAACTTGAACATCTCTAGATTCTGATATAATGTCTGGAATCGATCCTCCAAAGACACCGAGAGACAATGGACCTGGTAATTGCTACAATTCTGATTTTCTGAAGGCTGATATTTGTGCAGGAACAACTCATATTTAATACCAAACTCAAGCTGGGTGTGGTGGCATAGCCCCTTAATTCTAACTCTCAGGAGTCAGAGGCAGGAGGATGGCTGAGAGTTCAAGGCCAGCCTAAACTGCATTGTGGCTTCATATCTAGCCTGAACTACACCATGAGACTATCTCAAAAAAAACAAAAACAAATTATATATATATATATATATATATATGTATATATATATATATATATATATGGTCCAATAGTCCCTAATAGTGGTAGGTTATCTTCAGAACTGGCTATGTTGGAAGCTATTGAATTGAGCCTTTTACAGCTCAGCATACTAATATGGCTTTACATTTTATACCTCATGGTTGAGCTGTTCTGCTGGATGATTAAGACCGAGTTCAAGTAAGACCTATATAACAAAAAAAGTAACTGTTTTATCTGACAAGGTCAGTCAAATCCCCCCAGGATTTACCCTGAAACCATATACAGCATTTTGTAGAACTTTTGTCAGTGTCAGCCATCTAAATGAGTCATGGACATTGCTTGACCAGTTTGCTCTCTGTGAAAGCCTGAGAGAATGTTTCCTTTCTAGGTGACTCTTCTTAGGCAAGGTATACATCATGGATCCTTTTCCTCTGTGGTCTCATAATCTCCTTGAACAGAAAATCTGCAACACCCCTGAGTTATAGGATGTTACAGTACAGGGTTTCTTATGTCTTGAGTCCTCACTGACTTTGAAGGGCTCAGACCAAAATATTGGCTATCCTTGTAGCCCTTCTTTTTCTCTTTTTGGTCTGCCAACTTAAGTTGTTAACCCTACAGAAGAGAGGCTTGGTGATATTATTACCCTATAACATAGGCACTTGAATTTAAGATCACTGTCTTTCTGACTATCAAACACCTTAGACTTAACATGGAACTGGTATTTTCCATCAATCATTGATATTCCAATAAATCCCCATGAAACATAACTTAAAAAACCAATTAAGAAGAAAGATTTGTACTAATAGCATTCAGAAAAGATGTCTGCATCTTGTACTCTGAACAACTACTATGAAGACAATTTTCCATGTATTAACTATTGTAACTGGCCTACTAACCTGTTTTGAAATGGTCTCATTGTTATTTCTTTCTCATTAAAATCAGTAAAATAAAAAATTAAGATTTCTTGAAAGCAAGTTTTAATATTCAATGATATGTCCAATCTTACATAAATATCTGTTAATCTGAACAACAGATTTGATGATAAAAAGATACTATGTCAACTATTGTTGTTTTGTTGTTACTCAGTTTTTCTTGTTTTGAAAATCTATAACATATGTGTAGCTATATGTTACCCTGTTTCTGTCTTTCTTTCTGATTTTTGTTCTTGCTTTTGTTTTCACTCTTCAAAATAAAATTATAAATATTAAAAAAATACCACACTCTCAGAGAGGCCCTCTTTGTCCTCAGGCTGGTGTTATAAGCTATCACTCAACTTCAATATTACTTTTCTTAATTTTATGTAAAGTGTTTTTCACTGACATCTTACTGATTTTTTTGTTTGCCTGTCCCTTTCCAGTTTCTGTCCCTGAAATATAAAGTATATTCAATGGGAGAAAGGCTTAGTTGTTCATGTTGGTGATCCCACATGTTGCAAGAATACTTAACAGGTCAATGGATTTAAGAAACATATTACAGTGAATAGATAAAAATCACTTAAAAACATGATCTAAAATAAGTTCGACAGGTATCATATCTTGTTTCTCAATGTGCTGATTATAACACCCTGTGGGATTTACACCTGTATGAGCTAGGGAGCCAGCATGCTCTGCCTTCAAAGAGGAAAGGAAATAAACCCTTAGCCTGTGGCAAGCAATGGATCCTCCTCACGTCTAGGCTACAAAAGCTGAGACTAACTGCAGGGGACCTGTTGAACCACTTTCTGGTGTGAGCTCTTAAGTATCTTCAGAATTTACAATTTCAGGGCAAACATAAATAAGCCTGCATGCCTTTCAACTTGGGTTGTTTGATGCTTTAATATCACCTCTGCTTCATTTTTTGGGTACCAGATCCACTCATCTTTGAGTTTCAGGTTCTGATTCATCAGTTTCTGTAGTTCTGTTTATAAGCTCAGCCAGCATTTTGCTTTGCCAGGTTTGGAGTGGAAGGGAATTTTGGAGGTGCGTTAACAGCTTGTGTCCACTGGTGCTTTCAAGTAATTTCCAAGAGCCCATGTAATAAGCAAATAATCTGTTTTTCAGCTCTTAATCAGAAAGAAAGTATGGCCTATTTTATACTTCTTAGGTTGCTGGGTTTTGGTTTGGTTTGGTTTCTGTGTATGGGGTAGTGTATTGCCTCCACATTAAGTTACACAAGAAAAAAAAAAAAAAAGAAAGAAAAGCAAATCATTTATCCTTGTATTTTATAGGCAGAACACACCCAACATGAAGTCATGTGCAGATGTTAATAGGCTGTATAACACATCAAGTCTATAATTTTTGTAGCCATCAAGTCTCTGTTATAGAATCTGTATTAACTTCTGGCTCCCATGGGTTAATGATGGGAGTATGTTAAAGATGGTACTTCTGGGGCTTCAACTCTTCAAATTAAGTCACTCTTGTCTCATGATGTACTGAGGCTCAGAATCTTCTCCAAACAGTCCTTTAAGCAAATTTAAATATAAACAAGCAATCTGTATGTTATGAAAGATTAGTTTGCCAAAACTAAAATTATGTCTTCTGAATCAACACTTTCATCAATTTAAATAACTATTTAAAAAAATATCAATTCTCCTTAGTGTTAGATTTCTAATAATTAAGCAAAGCCACACTTAGCCCCTCTGGAATTCAGGATTGTTCTTTCAGTTTAGGCTTAAACTTGAGTTTTCTTTCATGCTAAATTTCCAAAAACCATGTAGAGAGAGTTGAACAGCATGCTTTCCTCATTGAGGTCGTTAGCATTGTTTCCCTCTGCTTCTGTGCTTCGGAGAGACCACTTTTCACTGGCATTTCAATTTTGAATTCTGAAGTCTTTTAATATATCCATGAAGGTTAAATTCCACGAGAACCTCTAAGGAGGAATCTCAATTACTAGTTACTTTATTTATTTACTTGTTTTCTTTGTTTAAATATAAGATGAACAACATGATTCTTTGATACACATATCCTTAGTAAAACCATTATCAACGTTAAGCAGTTTAACATATTCATCACCTCCCATTACTTAGAGATAAGATTGCATAAATTGTTCTCTCTTAGCAAATTTTTGGTATACAGTACTTTATACTGCTATACATTGAAGCTCTACATGTATTTATTCATTTTAACTACAAATTGATACCCTTTAAACAACCTTTTCTGTTTCTTTTCCTTCTTCACCTTTGGCCACCACCATTCCATTTTGTTTTACACAGTTGATGATTTTTATTTTTAAATTCTATGTATAGGGTCCTGGCAGGATGGCTCAGTGGTCTAAAGCGCCTGCTTGGGAAAGCTTGGGTGGCTTCAGGGACCACGGTTCGATCCCCAGCACCACATGCTGTGCCAGCCCTGCCCTCAGGGCAGGCTGAGCTGGCCATGAAAATGAGTGAATAAACAAACAAAGGTTCTGAAACGAGAAAAAAGTAAATAAATAAATAAATAAATAAATAAATAAATAAATAAATAAAATTCTATGTATAATGAGAGCATATAATCTTTTGCTTTCTGTGACTGGTTTGTATTTCATTTGGCATAAAGTCCTTGGTTTCATCCCTGCTAGCCCATGATCAGGATCTCTATTTTTAAGACTGAATGATATTCTGTTGTGTGTCTGTATATCATAATTTCTTTATCCATTCATCTATCTTTGGGTAATTGGGTTATTTCTATATTTTGGCTGTCGACAAAAATGCTGCAGCTGCAATAATGCTGCAATGCATAAAACTCCAACTAGGAGTGTATACATCTTTGCAGGATGTTGATTTAATTTACCCAAAAGAAGAATGGCTTATAAGGCTTTTCTATTTTTAGCTTTTGAGGAACCTTCATGCTGCTTCTATAATTACTGTCCCAATTTACATTTCCATTTATGTGCAGGAACGGGTTCCCTCTTTCCCATATTCGCATCAGCCTGTAATCCCTTAAGGGTTATTATTTTTTTTTAACCATAACTAAACTATACCTTTTTAAAATTGACCTGATCTCATCCTAATGTATGAATCAAAATTCATGTGAGTGTAGATATGTTGATGCTTCTGAGGATCATTTTCAAAAAGATTATTATATTTTCATTTTAAGAAGATATGAGATTTCTGTCTGAAGAGGTCATGTCACTAATTGGTTTCATTTGTTACATTGCCAGTAATTCTTTCCAGTCCTCAGTTTTTATTAAATATTGTCATTGAACCAAAACTCATTGCTGTCTATGTCATTTCCAGCTACATAATTCTGTCATCTTGTATTTCTTCCCTTTTGTTTATTCCTTCAATTGTCTTTTCTTCTCTTTATGAAGCCAGCTTATCCTAAGTAAATAGTAATTTAAAACTGACAAGTTTGCTATAATTTCCAGAGTAAAGAAATGCACTTGCAGCTTCTCTCTGATCAAAAGTGTCATCTCAGAAGAGAGTCTGGTGTCAGCACGCTTGCGCCCGCTACAGCTTTTCATGGGGAGGCGGGGCCCTGCATCTCAACCACAAGATCAGTCTTGATGCCCCATGAATCTGACAGGCCTGTGAACAAGTCTGCTTCTTTAAGAGGCAAAATTGTCAGGCCCTTTTAGATACCCTTGCTGTCAGTTAACTTTCATGAACTGGTAGGCTTGCCCAAGTTAGACAATCTTTTCTTTTTTTTTTTTTATATATGGCCGGCTCAGCCTGCCCCAGGAGTGGGGCTGGGGCAGCATGTGGTGCCTGGGATGGAACCTCAGTCCGTGTGGTTGCCTAAGCTTTCCTAAGCAGGCACTTTAGAATGTTGAACCATCTCACTGGCCTGATAGACAACCTTTTAAAAGCAACTTCTTTCTGAGAAGATATGACATTAATAAAAGCCATTGCTGAGCTACTTACATGTGGATCACAATTTTAAAAAACATTTATTTCCTCTAACACAGCAATTACTGTGCCGTGGAGTGGTGAGGCAGGATCAAGCTTGCTATGCCTTCTCCCTAGGTAGGCTCTCTCCCTGTCATGTATTTGTTCAGAAGTGTTTGACCTGAACCAGTGACATCACTCTTTGCATAATAGTAACATAATGAAATGTTATGTGTGAATAATATCTGATGATAACATGAATATTTGCACATGACAAGTAGTGCAGTACAAGCACACACAGCAGCACCTCAGCTTGTCATCGGTTTCCCATTATCTTCGCTGATATAAGTTAGCTTCACAGTTCTTCCCTTTGTTTTTTAAATTTTTAATTCATTTTAATGAGACAAAATGATAAAATAGCAATGAAACAGTTTCAAAACAGGTTAGTAGTTACAGTAATTAATACAGTGCATATTGTTGTCTTCTTAGTAATTACTCAGAGGACAACATGTAGACATGAAAAAGAAGCAGGATTGTACTGGTACAATATTGAATATGGTATGATTTCTAAATATCTGTGTAAAAATGTTTGTTTTTTAACATTCCTTGTAAAATGCAAAGAATTTAAGAGAATGAAAATATAATAAATAAAAACATTAGAAATAATGCAGAATTTCACTAAGCAAAATGATAGGAATTCAACAACAATTATTATGTGGCGTATTGTTGTGTTCAACTTAGTTGTTCAGATTGCCAGATATAAGCATGCAAAATTGGTCAAAAATTATTTAAAAATTAAAAAGAAGAGAGAGAAAAATATTTCTACATTAACTGCTCCTTTTGATAGATGAGCAGAGATCAACTGTACAATTGTTCAAGCCATCCTGGTATATACACGTTTAATTCCTTTTCCGTTTCTTTTTTCTTTTTTTCTTCCTTCCCTCATCCCAGTTGTTCTTTCATTTGAGCAGTTTCTTTCCTTTTTGCAGCATCTATTGTAGCTTTCAGATTTAATTACTCTTTCAGATTCTTCCACTAGGGAGACAACACAACACTAACCCATGCAGTCTGATTCATTTTACTTGTGAGTATGGTCTTTGCTTGCTTTATGTAAGGACAAAAATTTTTCAGTTTTTGCAAGGGCATGGCACATCCTTTTAGAACAGATCCGGTGTCAACATAAAGTAATAGAAGAGAAAATTTGGAGCACTAACATAACCATGGGAGAGAAATAGGCCCCAAATGATTGTTTATTGTTGTTGTTGTTTTGCCTGTATTTTCACCAGTTATTTGGCAAAGTCCTTAGCTGGGTGACCAGTAAGCAAGTTGAGCTCCATCAACACCTTTCAGAGCTTTCCTTTCAGGCTGGAAGCCTAACTGAAAGTGTGATCATAGCGCTTATTTTCTAGCCACTACTTTTACATTCGAAAAGCACTCACTGATTTAAGAGTCACACATCACACCAGGGTGGGGTAGAACTGCATACTCTGCATATATAATGATTATCCTAAGTAACTAAGTTAGTTAAGTGAATAAAACCAAAGTGGTACCATCAGAGGTGATGTGTGGTTAGTGGCCTTAGAAAGGCGTGCAAAGGTATCATTTTCCCTTTTTATATACTGCAGTTCAGCTTTCTAAGTCTGCTGATAGGTGGTATGTTTCCTTAAAATATCTCTACACAGAGCTTCCTGGTGCTCTTAGGTACTTGGAAAATCCCAGTGATAAACATCTGGACCCAACCCAGAAGCCTCCAGGAAGCTGTCTTGTCAGTAGCCACCTACCAGCAGGCAATAAACAACCTGTCAGATAGTGGGTGATGCTCTGGTTGCTGTTGTCTCCTAATCTTTCACTGCTTTTTCTGCTCACTGGCTTCTCAGGAGTGTGATACTGGTCCAGCTGCGAGAGCTGAGAAATGACTTCCTGCAGTGGGTTTTGGGGGCATGGGTTACTGAGGAGAGAGGTACTGAGACACAGAACTGTGGGGCCTGGCTTTACCACCCTTGCAGGGACAGATCGTGGTTTTTTTGCTTTTGTTTTGTTTTGTTTGTTTGTTTGTTTTTGTTTTTTTGTTGGTTTTGTTTTGTTTTGTTTTTTGCTGCTCAGTTTCTGGCTGTTTACAACCTGAAGTTTGCTGACTGAAGTTAATTATTTCACGTGGCTTTAAGAAAACACCTTCGCTCCGTTCCAGGCATAAGTCTTCACTCTAGCAACAACAACAAAAATTAGGGTTATTTTCTACTCCTTCACATGTACCTGCATTCTCAATGTTCCCTTCATTGCTAAATCACCACCCCTTCCCTTTTGTTCAAATACCAGCAAGCTTAGCTGTTTGCACTTCTGATTAACATTTCTCTGACTACCTTGAAATTTTCTTCTTTCTCAAATGCTCCCAGGGAACTTTCTTTTCTTCAACCACTTCAGGTCACATCAGAGAACAACTTTTGTGTTCTTATTGTTCTGCTCACCCTGTTCTGGCTCTAAGATGTCACTAATCAGCATGTACGTACATACATATTAGAGTAAGCTAGCATCACGGCCTTCTTTATGGCAAAAGCTGCAATCATAGTACATTAAGAACCCAAAAAGAGTCTGTGCATCTCACAGCTATTGGCCTTATGTGGAAGAGTCCGTGAAGCCACTGAGAAAGCTGCACGTTACAGTTTAGGCATGAAGCATGCCCCAGGGATTCATCTATGGAGCGCTTGATTCTCAAATGCAGTAATGTGTTAGGTTCCAGATGTTTATCACTGGAATTTTCTTTTTTCTTTTCTTTTTTTGTCTTTTTTTGAGACAGGATCTTGCTATGCAGTTGAGGCTGACCTTGAGCTCACTTTTGTAGCCCAGGCTGGTCTCGAACTCACACCAATCCTCCTGCCTCAGCCTCCCAAGTGCTGGGATTACAGGCATGAGCCACCACGCCCGGCTATCACTGGAATTTTCAAAATACCTAAGAAAAGCTCCAGGGAAGCTCCTTGCAGTCCATTTTAAAAATGGACAACACCAATCAGCACCCTTGGAAAACTGATCCATAGGAAGAGGGAAGGAGAGAGCCACTGCTGAGTTTATGGCTCAATCGGACCATCAGGTGGCAGTCAGCAGGAGGAAGGGGGCCCTGAGGACAGGCCTGTGAATGGGTCTTGTCCCAGTCCCTCTCTCTCCCAAACTCTCGCGCCCTCTTCACTTCCTGGCAGCCACTGTGTGAGGAGGTTTCCTCTCCATGATGGCTTTGCCTCTCCACAGGCACAAAAGCAATGAAGCCAGCCACTCAGGGAAAAGACTTGCAAGACAAAATACAACTTTCATTCTTTAAGTTGTTTCTCTTAGGTATTTAGTCACCATGACAAAAAGCCAAGTAATTACCCACTCACTCACTCACTCACTCACTCACTCACTCATTTATTTAACACTGTACTAAGTACTGCCCTAGGATACAAAGAATGTCCTGGAGGCCCAATGGACTCTTCCCCTAAAGAGGCAGTTAGAACCAGTAGGAAGCTCTAAAGCTCATATGGACATGTAAAGATCATGAACATGCTAATTATCCAGAACTGTTTCATACCCTATTTATAAATAAACCATATCTTACATTGTACCTCCTAACTATGTACAGTACTATGTGCCATCAAGAAATAAGCTGAGCATGGTGGTACACATGTGCAACTCAACATCTCTGGGAAACTAAGGTGAATTCCAAGTTTGAGCTCAGCCTTGACATCTTAGTCACATCAAAAACAAAACAAAAACCTAAAGAAATAAATAAACAAATAAGTAGCTCCTTGTAGAGGCTCTGGGCTCAATCCCTAGCACCACAAATAAATATGTACTTTCTAAAATATAGGACTTCAGACTGCCAGGTGTAGTGAAACTGGGCATAGTCTCTTCAGATGACTAAAGAAGGGGATGATAGGAGCATTGTAGGACTGAGTTTGGTGTACAAAAACCTAGCCAGCTTCTCTTCTCTCTGAGAAAGGTAGATAGGTGGAGAAGTGGTATAGAAATGAGGTGACACAGGTTAGGCTCATTATGCTTAATGACCAAGAGAAAGAAAGAGGGACAGCATAACATCAGGGAGAGTTCTATCACGATGGGGTAGCTGAAGTAACTGGGAGGAGGGCAGCATGAGTGACGCAAAGAGCAGGCTTAAAGAGCTTGCGAGACTGGCCGCCCTCAGGAGAGAGCACAAGATTGCTAAACCAAGTCTGGTATCAGGAAAGGAAAGCCTGTGCTGCTCTTGCTGGTGGTGAAGGGAAGGTTGTGAAGCCCATCATTATTAAAATCCTGGGCCCCATGTGCAAAGGAAGGGGTCCCAGTCAGTACACCATCACCCGCTGTGCAAGACATTTCACCTCAGTAAGCCTCAGTTTCACTGGAACTGAAAACAGACAAAGTAATTGTACCAAGCATATTTAAATTTAACGAGGAAAATAAATTGTGCCTGATCAGTATTCAGCAGAATGTTTGACTCTTAGTAAGTATCATTAAAGGTGCGGGAATTCTATGCACTGGCAGAGAATGGGCATGTGCAAGACTCTAATCTTTAGGGGGTAGAGGATACTGAGGAGAGACAGACATGGGTAATTGAATGAAGGAATAATAAAAGCAAATATTTTAGAAAGCGTTTTAAGCACTTGCTCTTGGAATAAAAACTTTTAAACCTCTTACTCACGTCTCACCTGAGTTTCATCATTTTTATTCTTGCTCCACTCTGCCACAAATATTTTCCTCCTCCCCTCTCCTGACACTATAAAAACCAGGATTATTTTAGGATGGGAGACTGAGTTGGGAGCAGGAACTTAGGCAGCTTACTGGTGAGGTGTTTGCTCCTATTAAATTTGGTCTTTCTGAAGTACACCTCACTGGGTAACCCAGCTCTTCCCTGGAAATAAAATGCTCTGTTTAAGCAAGGAAAATGACAGTCGCATTACCTCTCAAGTTGATCCTTGCACCTTACACTCTAGGGATTCCCACTTAACTCTTTACTCCTGAAACTTACTCCTCGTTCTATCACATGGACTACAGAGTAGAGAACTGTCTTTGTTTGCCTTGATATTTTGCTTTCTGCCTATGGACTGTCTTAGTTACTCTTCTCTTATTGCTGGGACAAATACTCAACACTCAAAATGAAGGAAGGAAAGGTTTATATGCTCACAGTTGCTGGAGGTTTCAGTCTACACATGGCTGGCTCTAAGGCAGAGAGGCACATGGCAGAGAGCAGCAGTTCGTGGCAGTAGAACAGCAACAATAGCAACAGAGGCAACAGAACAACCAGGAGAGCAGTGAACAACAGCATGAGTCTGTCTCTCTGTCTCTCTTTATATTGCATCAAGATCTCTACCTCAGCCCACACCCATAATCCCAGCCGTACTCAGACCGATAACCCCATCAGTACTAAAACACATAGTTCCAGTGAATCATGAGTCAAGTCTCAAACTCTAGAAGTCCTCGCCTCATGATTGCATGAGGCTTTGGGAGGACAATTAGACATAAACCATAGCATATGCATTTGAGAATCTTGTTGTTGTTCTTTAAATATATTTTTTGCCTTAAAAATATTTTCCATCACCTTTTTGAAAACTTTGCTATGTAATTAAGAATGTGTCTCTTGATTTTTTTTTAATAAGACCAATCTTAAGGGCAAGAAGAAATGTAGCGTTTTAATTATTTTCACTATTTTTCTTTGTTCAGTAATACAGTTTAGTTTTTCACAATATTGCTGCTCATACTTTAGGAATCTTTCTCCACCCAGCTGAATACCTGTCCTCATGGGGTCCTCTCTGAAGACATTACCAGAATTTGGAGGTATTGATGCCATTAATGCACAAATAAATGACTTCCTTCACTTGTTCATTTTCAAGGCAGACATTAATGCTGTTTGCATTTAACCTAAATCGATAAAGTTACCTTGGCTTCTGTACAGTTATCTTTTCCAGCAACAATAGGATTCTTTATCTCTAAGGCTTAGTGGTTAGAAGGATACACTACCCTGCTCTGCTACTTACTTAATTTAAAAAAAATCCATTTTATAATCACTTTACCTTGGACCCCTGTGGGTCTTTCTTTGTTCCTACTTTTTGTACTTTGTCACATCTACGCTTTTGGTGGACTGACTATTCTGATAAAAGCGTTGTTATAGATCAATCATTATCAATCATAGCACTAAGTAATCGAGAGGGACCCATCTTTTATATTTCATTTAAGAGACCAGCTTATTTTATTTTATTTTATTTTATTTATGTTTTTGTCTTTTTGAGACAGGGGCTTGCTATGCAGTTCAGGTTGGCCTTGAGCTCACTTTTGTAGCCCAGGCTAATCTCAAATTTCCACTGATCCTCTTGTCTCAGCCTCCCAAGTGCTGCGATTACAGGCATATGCCACCACTGCCAGCTGAGACCAGCTTATTTTGGATACAACACATTATCCAAATAGAATCTAGTTAGGCTTAGTAAGAAGCCATAAACATTGAGAAATGATGACTTAGTTTAAAAAGTATCCTATAAGGCCAATTCTACACTTAGAAATAACTTTAACTACATAAGTAAATTTTATAATCATGAAATATCAAAAAAAAAAAAAAAGTGCTCAGTCTCTTGTGTAAATCACTTTCTTAGCATCAGCCACCACCACCCGACAAGTAGGATAAGCAAGCTTATTTAAGTTGCAATTAGCTTATCTATTTGACTCTGTCTGGCCAACTTTAAGGCTGATGCTGAATAGAGATAGAGAATAGACATAAAAAGAGAGATAGAAATGCAGGTGGGGAATTCATAGTATGTGTTCTCCCCATACCTCTGCACCATCTGCATGCAGTTTGTGTTATTAAACAGGAAGTGGGATCTGGATTCCCTTGTCCATGCTGAGAGGTACACACTGAGCCTGTCCCAGCAAGCAGCAGCCCATTAGATATCTCCATTGCTTTCAAAAGTTACTGGTATTTTTCAGATGGTCTATCTGGAGATAAATTTGGGAGGATGGAGGGAGAGAGAGAAAGAGAGAGAGAGAGAGAGAGAGAGAGAGGCAGACAGACAGACAGACAGACACAAAGACAGACAGAGATAATGAAACAGAGAGAGAAAAAGAGGAGAGAGAATTGAGAGCAAAAAAGTAAATTAAAAAATAGATCTATCTCAATATAACTTATTATTGCTCAGTCTTACCACAAGTCCTAGACTTAGGAACACTCACATTTCAGACTTTCACAGATAGGACTGGGCCGTGCCTTATGAGCGTTCACAGATGCAGATGAATCACAGCAGTAGCGCATGGGTCTGCCAGCCATTGTCACAGTTGTGCTGCTGTGTGCTCTCCGCATGGTGTGATAATGTGCACTAGTGTAGAGCAATTGTGGACTTCCTGTGTTTCCATGAGTGTGTTTGATGTTCTTAATGCTTCATGTTGTATATTTATGTCAAAGGTATGTAAGACTCTCTTTGTCAGACTTAATGAGTAAGTTCACTTTATAAGCATCCTCCTGGAACAGGGGAACTTATTGGTAAGTCAGGGACTTACCATATTTCTTAGTTCTTTCTTGGTTTCTAGACCAAAATACATGATTACAATACCACTGGCCTCTCCCAAGTCCCATCTTCTTTCTTGGCATTTGAACTCCTGTATACAAACTTACCGAATATCTTTCTTCTTAATACTCTTTCTAGTCACTTGCTAAATGTGCTAATAGTATTAGATGCCCATCCATTAGAGGTGGAGCATGGCACTTGTGTGGGTATTCAGGCATGCAGATGTATTCTCCCATTCCTCAAGACAATAATAATAGTGATGATAATGATAATAATGTGAAACTAAAACTAAAATTTTATTTAGAAGAAAAAAATTAAATATTGATAATTCTTACTTATTCCAACATCATGATCATCTCTCCAAACTTTCTTAGAATTTCTGAGATCAATGGCTATAAGAGCAGTTTTTCTAGGTCTTGCGAAGTATGTATGATTCCCCCCAAGAGAGTCCAGTAATCTCAGCAACGCATTCTCTCTGTAAAGTCTCTCCTACAATCACCTTGAAACTCCCCCAAATCTGCCCATCCCCTCAGGGTCCTGCAGGTCCCACTTCTGGCTTTGCCATGGGCTGTTCTCCTTGCTATTCCTTTCTTATGGCTGCAATTAGTCATTATATTGGTATATCTGACAGACTAGGTGCCAGGGTCTCGGGCATGAGGTCTGGTTTGATTATTTGTGATGATTACTGTCTAAGTAGGCAAAGCACAAGAAATTTTTCTATGGTAAGAAAGAGTATTAGCACCAAAAACATTAACAGATAATAGTGACTACTCTGGTAGAAATCCATCATCATTAAGGTTTTGGTTCTGTGGGCTGCAGAGATAGCTCAGCAGTCTATGTGCCTGCGTAAGCAAGTACCAGAACTTGGGTTTGATCCCTAGTACTGAATGTTGTGTTGGCCTCACCAAAAGACCAGCATGGTGATGCATAGCTGTAATCTCAGCTCTGGGGAGGCTGAAACAGGAAGATCATTGTGAGTCCAAGCTGCGTGGTGAGACCTTGTGCAAAATTTTTAAAAAGATGTTGGCTCTGCATTTCCCCCTGTCTGCTTCCTGCTCCTTCCTCACTATCTCGAGAGAAAGCCCTGTGAGTCAACAGCAGTTTTCCCAGCCTCGAGCCATCAGTCCAGATGCCTCTGGAGAGCACCTCTGGACCCTTAGTGCATAGAGAGTACCTGGTGATACCTTCCTCCTGTCTTTTGGCTTAAATTATTTCTTACTTAAGAATGCATGCACTTCTTAATATGTATTCTTAGGCCAAGAATTTTCTCAAAGTGTGTAAAGGAAAAAGCATTAAAACTTTGAGGCTGAATAAAATCTAGGTTCAAATCCTGCCTCTATCACTCATCTACTATAGATTATTTATTCTTAGGCATCTTATTTGCAGAACTAGTTATTACCAGCATAGAACACTTAACAATTTTTACTAATCCAGTATTGAATTGAGTGGTTTAAATAGATCATTAAACTTGTTCTTCCCCTAGATTTTTGCTGTTTATGTACAGGGCCTGTTGCATGTGGGGCAGGTACCCTAACTTTGAGGTACAACCTGGTACCCTCTTTATGTTGACTTTTAATTTTCTGTTTTAAAAGTGGAGGTCCAAAATTTCTATTTCAGTGTGAAGTAATAATTACCTGCAGGATGGTGAAAGTATTAGTATCTAAGCATGTGGATGTGAAAGAGACAGTGATGCATAGGAGAGAGGGGAATCTGTTATCAAAATATAACTAACAGAAATTGTGAAAGAAAGGAAATGCTATTGGAAATGGTACTTATTTCTATCTCTGAGATTGAGGGCCAATGATATAAATACAAGCAAGGTGTGGAAAGAAATCTAGAATTGGCTCAGATAGTGCCACAGGTAATAGATGAAAGAGATAATTCTGTCTTAAGGGGCCCGTTGTGGTGAAACTGTCATTGTCATAAGTTCCCACTCATTTTACTTATTTTTCTCCTTTATATGTTCACAAGCATTAAGTATATAAATTATCACCTACATTTATAGAAACATTTCATTCCAAGAGGTAAAGGACAAATTTTTTTTTTCTTTTTTTTTTTTCTGACTCATGTTGAGGCAATCATGACTTGTGGAGAAAGGCCTGCACACTCTTTCCATGGTAGGCACTATGCATTTAATTTTCCATCAGGATCTGGAGGATTTATAAGACATTTTCTGTGTTTAATTTCATTCAGAATACAACGTTGTAGGATGGATTCTTTCAGCGAGCCAAGGGAGTTCTGATTTCAGCCTTTGCTGCTTGGGATAGCAACTTCTCTTGATTCCTCGAGCCTTTTTATATGACCTGATATAAATATTAACAATCACGTTGCTGGAAAGAGTAATACGGAGATGGCTTTTATGAAGCTCCACACTGAATTTCGTGCTTAATTGATTGGCCAGCTGGCCCTGCTGTCTCTTGACCTCTACAAGAGCAAGCAAGATTGATGGTTTCAACTGCCTTTCATGATGCACTGAAGCATTCAGATCTATCTTTTGTTACTGGGAAAACACTAAGTTCTTATGTAGCACATTACTTAGATGGACTTGGGTGCTGATGAGTTGGGAGGCAGGCAAAGGCCCAACTGGAAGACAATGTCTGCAGATCAAAGGGGCCATTGAGATCGCGAGTTCATAAAATGTGAATACAAGTCCAGGGGAGGATTGATGATTAGAGAAGCAGAAAGCCAATCAAGTTAAAGATTCATTCCAGTAACAAGTTTGATCCTCTTTCTGAGACCCAGGCCTCTGCGAAGGCTCCCCAGCCTTTCAAGGTCTACACAAGAGAAGAACAAAGCCATCAAGGACGCTCTCATTCCGGAAAGCTGGCTGCAAGATGACATGAATCAGAGGTCAGTAACTACCACTGAGAGTTCATCGCATTCGACCCCACGAAGAATAGGGCCCGCACTGTGGTTCTGCAGGAGCGCTTCGGCACCACTGACACCATGAGCCTTAATGAATGTGACGACTTAGAATTATTGGGTCATTTCCTCACATATTAAGCAAGCTTGAAGCTCATGTTTTAAATTGTCTATTTAAAATCACACATATTAATGACGGGAATCAGGAAATTGGAGGATATATTGACTAGTTTAGCCTTGGAAATTAAAAACTTATTTAAAAAGCATCAAAACATTAAAAGCATGATTTGGAAAAAGATTGGCCTAGTTTTGTTCCCTATGTTTCCAATAGCACCAAAATTCTTCTAACGATTTTAGAAGTAGGTGGTAGGAACATGGTGAAAGAGGGAGGTTACACAAATTAACCTAATCAAAATAAAGTGGGTGGGATTGAATAGTAAAAATTCAGTTTCTCTGTCTCTCTGTCTCTCTGTCTCTCTCTCTCTCTCTCTCTCTCTCTCTCTCTCTCTCTCTGTTACACACACACAGACGCACACACACAGACACACACACAATTAGTATTTCAGTCTCTCACAATATATACTTTAATTCTCTATATAATTTAGTAAATAAAATGTCTCAATTTGGTTACTGATTTCCATCTTGGAAACTACTCTAGCAGACAACTTAGTTCCATTCCATTCTTGTTTGTTTGTGTGTTTCTTCTTTTGGGTTACCTTCATCATAGTCTATAGCACTAGACCTTCACAAACCAGAATGGAGACTTGGGAAATCACAACGTGCAATAAATCTATCTGTAGTTCTCATCCTCTGCAACAATCGGGAGGTGCAATTGCCTGATCTTTTCAAGGGAGTGTTGCTACTTTGACCCAGGCAAATGAGAACTAAAACAACAATACCAACCAGCAGTTTCAAGTACCCTTCTGCTGCATAATAACTCAGCAGTAGGCTCTGCTAATGGTGTTTATGAGCTGCCAGGCTGGGACTGGCCCTTAAGTGAGGAGGCATTTGCCCAGTGGGCTTCTTCTGTGTGTGGGCCCTTTTGGAAAGCCAGGGGCCCTTTCCAGTGATTGTCAGCAGAAGCCATCTCTGCAGGCGAAGGCCTTTTGCAGTGAGCTAACTGTGCTCCATTATTGTTTCACGGCCGTGCTGCATTTGAAATAGCTTAGGATACCAATATGATATCCTAAAAATTACTATGCAGGACATGATAAGAGGTCATGTCTGCAGCTTTTTGTAAAAATTATTGATTGATTAATTGATTTGATAACATTAATGAAAAACAAACAAGACAAAAACAAATACATCACACTGTTTTGTCAAGATGGTTGTATCCTAAATCCAAATGGCATAATCAAGTGTTATAATAACCATCAACTATTAGGGTACGAGTGTGGAAGTAGGTGATATGTAAAGAAGACAAGTAGAAATCACAAGGTGGTGATAGAATAATGGGACAAGAGAAAGTAATTGGGAGCCACAGGTGAGATCATCCAGGTTGCCTTTCAATACTAAAATGATCCGAAGTGTTCAGAGATTCTAGGCAAAATGAGTTTTGTCCTCCCAACATACTTTAGGTTTTACTTGATGCCCACAAGCTAAAATTGCCTCTTTGGGGTGTGTATGTTCGTTTATTTCATCCAAGAAATGGCTAAATTTGGAAGTTAACTTCAAGGATACCTGTTTGGATTTGTAGCTTCAGCTCCCTGAACACTTGTGGCATCAAGTTCTATCAAGAGAGACTTCTGAGACTGCTGCCTCTAGTTCTCAGGACAGGGCTTTGCCCCCCCCCCCTGCTCAGGAGCATTGAGCTAAGTTGCTAATTTATGTCTAGTTCACATAAAAGATAATTTCAAGGCCAAAGAGTATAAGAGACAGGCCCTGGCAAGGTGTCAAAGAATTTCAGTTTCCCAGTTCCTTTTCCTCATGGAAGAATTGAATTCATCAAAGTGAACACATTGAATTGAACCCAATGTATTTGTCATGGTGAAAAAGAAAGAGGAGAGCAGAGGAAAGGGATTTGGTAAAAATGAGCGGGCACCTGTGCAGAAGTGTGGAGAATCATCCCCCTTATGCTTCTCTGCATTGTGTGCTATTATTCTTACTAGTTTTTCAATAGAAGAAAATTTCACCTTTGTGTATCCTCTTCCGAGCTCAGCAGGGACACATTAAGATCTGGCCAATAAATGACCTACAGTTTTGCAGACTTGGTGAGGGAAGTATATAGAAAGGAAAGGAATTTAAGAACATGATCTGAACCGCTGAACAAATGTTTGTTAAGCACCTGCTTGGTGTAGAACACCACACAGGCTCCGTAGTTCTGGTAACAAGGGGAGAAGACAGGAAGAATTGGCGATGATTGCATTCTTATGTGGAATCTCATGGCAACTGAGGCTGAAATGGCATGAAACACTGGGGAAGGAGTGAGGGAAGGAGCACTGTGGGGAAGGAGTGAGGGAAGGAGCACTGTGGGGAAGGAGTGAGGGAAGGAGCACTGTGGGGAAGGAGTGAGGGAAGGAGCACTGTTGATGCTGACTGGTCGAAGGATCCGAGAGGAAGTCTCTGTGATCTGCTGTATAGCATGGTGACCATGATTAGTTACAAAGTACTGTATATCAAAACTAGAATAGAATAGATTTTTAAATGTTCTGATCACAAAAAATGAAAAGAGGTGAAGTGATACATAACATACATTAGATAGCTCAATTTAATCTTTCTACATTGTATATATACCATAAATCTACTATATTTTATGTGTCAATTAAAGAAAGAAGACAGGGATAGCAGCACACACCCATAACCCCAGTGTTCTGGTGGGTTATACTTGCAATCAGGATTACAACTGAAAGCCCTGACTTAGCAACTTAATAACTTAGCACAACTCTATCTCAAAATGAAAAAAAAACAAGTTATAGACAGCTCAGTGCATTAAGTTGAACCCCTAGTACTTAGAAATAAAAAGAAAACAAGTATGAGGTCTTAACTCCAGGCTGCAACTCACTGTGGTCTGCAGATCATACGCTCTGAACCTTATCTCTGAATGAAGCCATAGTGCACAGTAAAAAATTTATGGATCCTAGAGTTAGAGAGCCTGGGTTCAAATCCCACCAACATCACTAAGAGCTCCAACATATCCACAAGTTACTCAACTTGTCTGCTTTTTTTTTTTTTTTTTTTTTTTCTTCACTTCTAGCAGGGAGCACACAGTAATCTGGGACACTTGCTGTAGAAATGCTCAGAACAGTGTCTGGTGGGCTTTCTGAAGGAGTTGGACCTCCCCGTTGTCTTCAAAAGTGAGTTAGGCTTGGGTTGGGGAGTGCAGGATGACACCACACCACATGGTATCCAGTAAGAGGTATCAAAAGGAAGGCGCAGGTAGAGCAATGCACAGCTTTTCTCCAGAATAGAGGACTCCAGCCAGGACAGAGAGAGCCACTAAAGGGGATGCCACTGGGCTGTGCTGCTAAGAGTTCTGAAGTCTTGTACTAAGATAGGTAGTTTAGTTTTCCACCTCTCCCACCCAAACAAGCAAGTAACGATGTGGGAGGAGTAACCCAGGTTGACCGTATAACTGAGCAGTGCTAGGATCCTGTCATCAAATGAAATTCACGACAAACTATTTCACCCTATGAATGATAAGTCTGATCTATCAGTATCAAGATGATAAAAAGCAAAATCCTGATTTGCTTAAATACTCATCAGGGCCAATGAAAACTTTCAACATGACATCAGTAGATGGAAGTTGGGATGAGACAGCTCCACTGGCTTTTGGCATGGGAGGGTGTGAGGGGCCCTGCACTACAGCTGCGTACTTGGTCTCCATGAGCACAGAATCTGCTCCCAGAGAGCAATGCCTATGCTTTATTCTCTTTTATATTCATCCCCCAACAATAGGCAGCCAAGAGTCATAGCATATGGCCATGTGAATATATGATGACCACATGATATGCATGTATGTGTCTAAACATGATGAATGAAAAGATTCTGATTGACACTGACACTGCCATTATAGAGCAGATTTGTGCTCACTCTCTGTCTCTGTGCCTCTGTCTCTGTGTCTCTATCTCTGTCTCACTATCTCTGTCTCTGTGTCTGTCTACCTCTTTATCTCTCACACTGACTTGTTTCACTATCTCTGTCTCTGTCTATCTCTGTATCTCTCACACTGACTCTGTCTCTCTCTCTTCCTTCACCTTTTCCTCCTCTTTTTCCTCCTTATCTGTAGACACTCTCATTATTATCATTTCTGAAGATTTCCCATCTATCCTTTGCACATCACTGATGCCAATAACCCTAAAGCTCCCAGCATCCTGTGTAGCTCCTGTATCCTGTCGCCCCTCCTTCCTTGCAGCTGTCTCTCTGAGTTCCCTCCTTTGAGCTGCAGTTGTTAGGAAGGCCTGGCTCTGACTAGAGCTTCCTTGTAGGATCAGCCTGACCCCTACTTTACAAAGAAGGACCAGGCTTGGCATTCTGACCGGAGAATGTGTGTGGAGAAGGAGCCAGAAGCATGCACTTCAGGTTACAAGGCTTTACGGGGTGTCATGAGTGGGGAGAAACTATGGGGAAGAAAGAAGAGACAGTGAGGTAGAATAGCCTGTCTGTGCATGGGCTGAAACACAGCTGCAGAGTTCCAAAGACACTACTTCCTCCAACCAGAAATGTTTTTTTGTTTTTTTGTTTTTTTTTAAGAATAACCAGACCTTATATTCTTTTAAGAATAACCACTTAGAAGCACACATATAAAATCCCAGCTACAAGTAAAGCTAAGGCATAAGGTCATCAAATGGAAGACCAGCTTGAGCAACTGACGGAAAGCTTGTCTCACAATAAAATATAATAAAGGGTCTGGGGATAGAGTTCAACATTCCCTAGGTTCATTCACCACACCTAGAAAACAATCAGACAAAAACTAATTTGCACAGAAAGACTAAATGACTAGTGTGAGGCAAGTCGGGCAGCATGAGGCTCAGGTTGCCCAAGTATCTTCCTGGAGACCCCTGCATGTATGCTGCTCACCTGACTCACCTCTGGATGTCACTGTATTGGCTTGGTTATAGCTATGAATGAATGTGTTCATGTACATGTCTGTAGGCTGTGTGTGTGTGTGTGCGTGTGTGTTCATCGGCTAGTTAGGGAGATAGTACAGAGAAGATTTTGTCCTTGGTCTCTAGTTGTTGTGTCCATTGTCCTGACCCTTACTCTCACAACTCTGGTTAAATCTTGACAGCTATTGCTCGTCTGAGATGTGAAAGACACTTCAGTTCCTTATGATAATCCAATCATTTGGTTCCTCAAAAAATTCATAGAATAAAGCAAAGCAACTCCAGCGTTGAGAAGGATTTCAAATAATCTGACTTCTGCCTCTACCTTCAGCCTCTCCTTCCACTACAAATGTCATGTTTTCAGTCCTGTGTTACTGTACATTACCCCAGACAGAGAGCAAGGAGACTATTTCATCTTCTCGTGATCTTCAGGGTTTATTTTCAACCTTGCACTTGCAATCCTTTTCTAGAATCTCCTTTCTACCATCTTCAAACTTAAAATAACATGGTATGCTCTTAGAGGGTGAGACCAGGACAAGATTCATTTTGTTTGAGTTCCCCCATATGAGCATTAATATGCAACAGTAGGTTTAGGACATTCTGTATTGCATGAGCAATGCTCTTGTCATAGCAGTTTATTCCCACTGTGAAGGAAAGGAAAGGACCTCCAGGGACAAGGTCATTCCCTTTTGCAATCCATCCTCATGGCTGCAAGAATCCAGTAACCATTGGAAGCTTTGGGCAGAACCACAGGGTTTTAGGATAAGCCATTTAAGATTTGACTCAGGCACTAAACAATACACAGCAGAGTGAGGAGAGTATTTGTTTGTTGTGCAATGTACAATGTCAATGAGAAAAAGAAAGAATAAAAGAATCATGTTAGGTTACAAAGGTGTCCAAGTACAAAGTGCAAAGCATCCCATAATGTACTGTCACTGAATAGATGAACAGTGGTAAATATATTTTAAAAAAGCACAATTTAGGGTCAGGAAAACATGGGAATATCCTGAGAGCCAACTTGGAGTAAGGTTTTAGGCGTAGATCACTGATGAGATGTGATAAAAAGCATTACAATAGAGAAATTGAGGTGGGTTTCAGTGAGAACATGTTGAGTGCAGTTTTAAGTAATTTGAGGTCATTTTGACTCCTTGAAACCCAAATGATGCTTCCGAAGGCAGAGAAGCTATTTGGAGTCACTCAGGCAACCTATTATCATGCCCTAAGTTGTCTTGGCTTTGCCTTGCTCAAGACTTCTGAAAGAATTCAGTTATGTGTTTTTTCTTGTAAGCCAAAACATGCATTCATTCTTGGTTTACAAGAAGGACTTTGGGGTTGTTTGTTGTATTTCTTCATCACTTTCTGAACACTACAGTGTTTCTTGGCAACTGTTCAAATTGTGAAATATTACCATTAGGTTTTGTGTTTTAATTAAAATCTTGCATGTTTAGATTGAAATGATGATCAGCTTTGTATCAGATGAAAAATGTAGCCTGGAAATGATTGATAGAGTTTGGAAATACCGTCATTCCCCCTTCTACATAAACCTTAATCCCAGTGAAAATCAGGTGCAGTGCAAATGTACGATGTCACTCGCATCTGACCATTCTTGTGCCACAAGGGTTCCTGAGGATCTGCTCCTGCCATCTCTTCAGCTTCATCTACCACCACTAAAATCACAGTCCAGTGATGAAAACTCTGTGATAATCCTTGCACACAGTGTGTGCTGTGGCCTTTTTGGACTCTCCACATTAATTCACTTCAGTGAAGTGTATGGCACTTACTTTCCCATTCTGGCATCCCCTTCTGCATCCTCTCCCACACTGATAACAAGCATTATTCATTTGTCAAGACCTAGTCCACGCATGACTTGTCTTTGGAGTTGGCTCTGCGAGTCCTGCAATGCTATTGCTAACCCTTCTTCCCCTGGGCTTTCCTAGACCTCTCTGAGCCCTACCTACGTTCCATTGTTCCATCGATCCTTCCTGTTCTAACTGTGTACATGTCTGCCTGCCTGCTCCGCAGGCTGAGTTTGCCTTAGGTTCTTTTTACATTAGCAATACTGGACACATATTAGACAGTCAATAATTTTTTAAGTGAATGAGATAAAGGAAGAAGGCCAGAATGCAGGAAGGAAGGAAAGGGTGAGGGAGGAATGAAGGAAGAAAAAAAGGAAGGAAATGCAATAAATTAGCTTCCTACGTTCCTCCTTTCTTGAAGAGATATATCTCAATAAAAACAAGTAAGCAGTTGAGTGGAATTTATTGCCATTTAAACTCCTAGCATAAATTGCTTCCATCTCTACAATTCCAATTATGTTTCTCTTACAGCTTTAATCTTCATTTAAATCAAATAGTGTCTCTTATTTAGGCAATCATACGAATTATTCTACTCATTTCAGTCCTCTAAAATTATTCTTAAACATACAAGCCTTATTTCAGAAAAAAAAATTCTTTCATGACAGTTGTCAAAGGACACTGTGGAAAACATGATTCAGTACCACTATAACGAGTGTAGGGCACACCTCAGTGCGGCGCCGCCCTGGAGGGGAGAGATGGAGCTCAAATGAACACAGCAAGTGCAGGTGGGAATTGATGGTCAAAGAGTGGCACAGGGTCAATGGATGCAAAATTTTGAATAAGAAGTGATATACTGGCTAAGCCAACCTAAAAAATTCCTGCCAGGATGATAAGATATCACCTGCAGGTTGCCATGGATGATCAGGAACCTGATCGGATATGGAAGATGAGCAGATATTGGAGGAAGCTGTAACTAGCTGGTGTAGCAGGATTCTTTCAATAAAACTCATTATAATAAAGGGGCATGGATTGGGGATGCAGGTCCATGGCATAGCATCAGCCTGGCAAGCGCAAGATCCTGAGTTGAATTGCAAGTACTAAATAATAAGTAAACAAACAAACAAACAAATAAGCATGGCACTACATACCTATAATCCCAGCAGTCTGGAAGGCTGAGGTAGGAGGATTGTAAGTTTAAACTCTATCTGGACTAGATAACTTTGTGAGACCCATCTTAAAATTAAAAAAAAAAAAAAAAAAAAGACTGAGAGTATAGCTCATTGAGAAGTCCATAGGGTTCAAGCAGTGTAAAGCCTCACAAAATCCAAACTCCACTGTAATGAAGTATGCACATGGGTGTAGACGGCAGAGCAGCCTAAGTGCTGGTCAACTGAAGAGTCTATGCCAACCTTGCCAATTGCGGTGGATTTCCCATAATTTGCACCGGCTCCTCATACCTTCTCAGTGCTCACTCCTTGTATAAGTTGTTATAACTCACCCTAGGGAGCTGAGCTGAAGGCAGTCCTTACTCATGGCTTGCAGGTTGTGGGCACCTACCCAGGCTAGGTACATGGCCCCTAGGGCCTAGAGGAAGGCAGCGCTCCAGGAGCCCAAGGGAACAGCCCCCACCCCGGCCCTCCCCAGGGACAAGACTGCTAACTGGAGAAGACCTGATAACTGATTATGGTAAAAATTATGGCTCTGTGTCTTTCATATGCATATGATAGCTAAGCTACAATGGAAAATATTTTGGTGTTAGTACGTTTCAAAAATTATTCATTTTTATTCTATGCCAGATCTACTACTGGTTCTCAAATGACCATAAAAGTAGGTTTCAGGAACCTGAGATGTTGATCAGTAGTAGAGCACCTGCCTAACCTGCATGAGGTCTTGGTTTGACCCCCAGCACCCCACCCAAATAAAAGGCAGCAGGATTTTCTCACTTTTTGTTGGGGAATTGATATTGTACTTTCTTGTTCTTGTTTTGTTTTGTGCTGGAGTTACTTCCAGGGCTTCATACATGCTAGGTAAGCCCTGAGCCACTGAACTACATATCCAGTCCACAGAGATTTTTTAAATATTCTACTATTTCTTCAAAATACTAGAGAACTGCTAAAATGTAATGTCCCCTCTCAGCTGTGCTCGCTTCTCCAAGATCTGGTCTTTAACAGGTATCTGTTGCATGTTACTGAAGTGAACATGAAAAGTCTAAAGTCCTGTTTTTTACGTAAAAACCTAAAGTCCAGTTTTTTAAATTAAACAAAATTGAGAGAAAAACATTATTGTCTCTTAAACGTCCATGTTCTCCCCATCACCACAACCCATAAAACAGTATTTGAATGCCTCCTCCCAGACAGAGCAACCTTTCTAATGCCGTGACCCCGCAATACAGTTCCTCGTGTTGCGGTGACCCCAAACCAAAAAATAATTTTGGTGGTTACTTCAAAACTGTAACTTTGCGCCTGGCAGAATGGCTCAGTGGTCTAAAGCGCCTGCTTAGGAAAGCTTGGGCAGCTGCAGGGACCGCGGTTCGATCCCCGACACCACATGCTGCGCCAGCCCTGCCATGCCTGCCATAAAAATAAACAAACAAAAGTTCTGAAACAAGAATAAAATAAAATAAAATAAATTCTTTAAAAAAAACTGTAATTTTGCTACAGTTATGATTCAGAATGGCTTTAGGCAACCCCTGTGTTTTGGTCGTTCGGCCCCCGCCAGGGTCGTAACCCACAGGTTGAGAACCACTGATAGAGGATAATAATTTTTTTTTTCAAACCTGAAACAAAGAATAAAAGCTCATGTTGAATGAAAACTTTGGATCTGCCAGCTGAACGCATGAACAGGGCTAAAGGGGTGATTTTAACCCTGCCTATAGGCCAGTTGCCACTCTGCTAGGGGACATGCACACCCTCCACTGTAACAGGATTTTGTTCATTTGACTTCCTATGTTTACAGAGAGAGAAGCTGATCAAAAACACTACATGTCTGGAGATTTAGCTCAGTACTTGCTGTTCAGGTAGGCCTTGGACATGTCTTACAGTTCCTCCAAACTGTCTGATTGTCTTTCTGCAAGGAAACATTTAATTCTAGGATGAGCAGTGGATGTCTTCATGGTCTTCCATTCAGGGAGAAGAACCAAGGGATTTTAGAAATCCAAGAAGAAATGGATCACGCAGCATGGCTCCCCTGGAGTCCTTGAGGCTGCCTGACTGTGCTCCTCTCCCCTGGATTACAGTTGGCCTGGTGGAGTGATTGCTGTCTGTCCTCTGAAAAGCTAGGCCTGTGATGCCAGCCTGGTTTCTGTGGATCAGACTCTGCAAACTTGAGTTGTTAAACATCCAGAAGAGAAACTTAATGACGTCATTACTCTGAAATAGAGACAGATGAGCTTAACAGCTTAACATCACTATCTGTCTGAATAGCAAATGCCTTAGATATAACATGGAATTACTATTTTTAAACAGCCATGGTTCTAAAATTTAAATCCTATAGAATATGAAAAAATCAACTATACATTTTTACACAGAAATTTAGAAACCAAACCACATACAACATTGTAGCAGGACAATCTCATGACATTTTTTTCTTGTCTCATTTTCTTTTATTATTTTTATAAACATTTACTTTAAAGAGAGCATAGCAATAGTTGATATGACATTAGAAGCAGTATGCATTTATAAGACCAAAAGATAAATTTTCAAGCATGGTTTTAGTATTACATTTTGCTATCCTCAGTATATTTGTGTAGTTCACAGGTATCAGCATATAGTTAGACAGGGTGAGAATTCTACCCGTTAACTGCTATTTGCAAAAACCTGATGGATATTCTAAGGACTGTTAGGCTGAAAGTTGGCTCTTCAGCTTTGTTCATGCATTCACCTGTCAGATCCAAAGCTTTCATTCAAAATTAGCTTTTATCGTTTGTTTCAGGTTTGATCTGAATGGTCAATGTTCTGATCCACATTACCTTAACCATCTTGTACTCCTGAGATGACCATCCCATCTGGTTAAGGTTAGCCATCAGTTGCTAGGCAACCTAATGTCATGTGTTACTAACTTCACAAAAGTGTGAATAAAGGACCGTTTGTTGTGGGAAAAAAATATATATATCTATATCTATATATATGTGTATATATAGATATATATATTCATTGAGAATAAAATTTTGTACTAATATTGATTAGACAACATATGTCTGCATTTGTCTTCTGAATAACTACTATGAAGACAACCATTTGCAATGTATTAATTATTATAACCATCCAACTAACCCATTTCATTGCCGTTTTATCTTTTCTCTCATTAAAATGAATTTTAAAAATTAAAAAAGAAGTTTTTCTCTAAACATTAGTGTTGAGAGGAATTTTTTTTTTTTTGCAAATAGAGGGGATCTACTCTGGAAGTTTGTGGCCAGATTCTTTCACTCAGGGGAGCCCAACCAAGAAGCCCCAGCCAATGGTTATGGACTGAGGTACACTGTGCACAGCCTTCAGTCATTAGTGACAGATCTGTTTGGAAGGCGTGAGATGGTGCAACAGGGCACAAAGGCAGCTCATGATTCTAATTGTTGGGCCCCATTAGAAGGGGTCTTGCTGGAGCCTGTGGCTTCCTACAGCACCACAGTCTGCCCTCAAATGAAAAGCATCCTGCTGGCTAAGAAACCTGCAGAACTTCTTCTCTATTGTGCTCTGATTTTTTGTTGTTTTAATCTCAGACCCTGTTCTAATACCACGCCACCAATGGATTCTTCTGTTGTTTCACCCAAATGCATTGTGATGGACAGTTCCAATCAACCTCTCACTCTGCATCCAATTGCTTTTATTTTACTCTTTATACTGATCAAGCAGCAAAGAAGAGAGAAGTTTTAAAGTTCAAACTTACTTACCTCATTTTGCAGTGTCCTGAAACTGTGATCCCTGAAAGATTTATTTTGCCTGATTTTCTAAAGCCCTGTGTAAGGACATACGATGTGATTACTTTGGTTTTCATTTACTTCGCCATCCCACATGAACGTTACAAAATAATAAAAATTTCAGTTTGGAGACTAAGTATGCAGCAGTGTCTGTTGCCTAGAAGTTCTTCAGGAACAAATGCTTTGGCAAGGCAAAAATCAGAGGAATTTATGGAAGACTGGGAATGTCCAAGTGATATTTCTCTTGGAATTGTGATCATAACATATGTACTAAAAGGTGGGAGTGAATGAACCATTGAAATAAGAGACAATTAAAGCTTTAAGCATTTGGACATCCCTGAGAAAAAGACTCCACAGTCTCCTGAGTTGTTCAGTGCCTGGCTGTTTATGGCGTGATCTAAGAAGTAGGGAGATGGAAAAGGAAGGGCCCTGGGGTTATAGGAGAAACCTCAGATAGGCAAAAAGTCTGTACATCTGACACTTCAAAGTTTTAAGTAATGTTAGGACCTGGCCCAGGGCTGTCAATAAAAAAAAAAAAAAAAAAAAAAAAAAAAAAAAAAAAAAAAAAAAAAAAAAAAGAGAAAAAGAGAAAGAAAGAAATCACAGAATAGACTTCTTCTAGGAAACCTTAAGAGATTCTTCCTGGGAAAGGGCAAAGGAAAGGTGAGCAGATAGTTAGCCACATATTGAGTCACAGAAGGTAAATAGTTAGATTATTCACTTATAATAGTTATTCAAATGTTTGTAAAAGACTTCCATTTGACAATAGTTGGCAAATAGCATGTCAGTTTTTGTCTCATCCAAAATGTCATCACCAATGCTTTAATATTTAAGAGATTAATGTCCTGAGACTTCCAAAGAATGGTATTTGGAGTCTGATTGAAAGCACGCTCTGTCTGTCGTCCTCTATGCTCTGTCCACTTGGGGCCTTGGCAGTGCCTACGTTTCCATCGTGCACACCTAGGGTGAGGTGGCCCTCCAGCTGTGCCCCCCGAAACCTCAGTGTTGGCTTCAGCTGGCACAGGGTAAACTCGGGGCCACCTAGCACCACAGATCCGCAGAGTCAGAAGCCTGCACGTGGTGGCCTAGTATGTACTTCAGGCCTGAGTAGGATTGTGGAGCCTGCCCAAACCTTGGACCTGCTGCTGGATCTCACGGCAGGCAGCCGGGCATGAGTCCAGGGACTGTTCCTCACTAGCCTTTGCAATTCGCAAAGTAGGCGATGCCTGGCCAGCTTTAGCACATGTACAGCAGCCCCTCGCTGTTTCGCGGCTCTGCTTTAGCAGATCGTTGCTTTGCATGTTTTCAAATGATATTAATCTAAATTGTGTATTGCGGATTTTTCACTACAATGCTGGAGGCTGTGGTACCGTATAGTACATGACTGTTGTTGAAATTACGTAGGTTTACAAGTTTAGAAAATGGCTAATAACATTAGAAGTGTTTTTAAGAGTGTGGGAAAGGTTTATAAGTGTGTATGTGAAACATTGCTACTTCGCCGATTCTCACATATGGCGGGGGTGTCTGGAACGCAGAGACCATTGTACAAAGCCTTCATCTGTGTCCTTTGTATTATGTATGGAATCGAACGTGATGTCTCTCACACATGATCTCTTGAAGACATGCTAGTATGTCAAAGCCCCAGAGCTCCTAACACCCCAGAGTCCCAAAGGGACCAAATTTAATTACTTTGAGCTATTTTAACACCTTTTGCCTTTCATGTTTGTTTCCTTTGATCACTGCTTTATTAAGATTATCTAAAGATCTCCTTATTTTATTTTCTACATCTAAAAAGAAAAGCTGAATCTGGGCAGTAGAGAACTAGTGTCACCATTTTGTCACTCAAATAGGGTATTTGTCTATCCCTCTCTTACCTCTGTCTGTACTTTCTCTTGGACTCTCCTATTTAGCTATTTTGACTTTGCCTCTGATCTACAATCCACCATTTTATATCAATATTTTTTGGTTAACAGTACCATAAAAATATTCAGCATATCAAGGGCCCATGTCTACACATGTTCTGAGGGGCTAAATTTTTTCCAAGCCTTACTCTCAGTGAGTCTCTGCTTAATCTGACTCCCCATGCTTCCTTTTTTTTTTTTTTTTTTAATTTTAGGAAATGGTCTACAGAGTGTTCAGGATCTCACTACCGGCTGAGACTTGTTGCAGTGATCTGCTTGTTTACAGCCTACCAAGAGCTGGGATTACAGGCACATGCCAGGCAGGACCAGGAGTGAACCCTTGGTCCTGTAACTGCTTGTAGGCACTTTAATCTGCTGAGCTATTTGGCCAACCTTCACCATGCTCCCTAAATCATCTATGTAATTTTGCTAACTACATTTACCTTGCAAAAATCTTTGGAAGGTGAGGTGGGGAAAAGGCCCTGAAATATATAGCGTATTGGTGCTATGGTACATATTCAGAAAGAGGGATTCTGAGGTCCAGGCCAGAGAGAGAGAGAGAGAGAGAGAGAGAGAGAGAGACAGACAGACAGACAGACAGACAGACAGACAGACAGACAGACAGAGACAGAGAGACAGAGACAGAGACAGAGACAGAGACAGACAGAAACAGAGACATAGAGACAAAGAGAAAATCCAGCATATTCTCTGTTCCATAGAGATGGCTTGTCATTTAATATTAACATAATTCTTTAGTCAACACTGGAAAGTCTCTTACTTTCTTTTAAGTTAGAATCTTTGGAACTAACCACAAGAAGCCAATACACAAGGAAATCAGTTTATTTTATTTTAGCAAAAAGACGATATTTAAGGAAATATGCATTTGGATCTTATTCTAATATGCTGGCCCAAAACTACTAGTTAAATATATTTTCTAGTTACTCCTACTTTGTGGAAGAGGACATTGTTCTCCTTAGCCGTTGTAAGGCTCTCAGGAACAACCAGACTGATTTCCTTTGGAGATCTGCAGGACATGGGCAATGATGTTGTCTTATGTGGAGAAAATGGAAGCTTTACTGTCCTTTTAGTTCACCCTATCTTACTGGCTGTCTATCATATACAAGAGAGCATCACCACAGGTAGTCTGGATAAGAATGGCCCTCCAGGACAAGCCCATCTGTGTAGCTTTCATAGGAAAAAGCTGTCCCTGTTAGATACAACAACATGGGTGGCATTATATTCACAGAAATGAGTGTGGAGTGTCCATTTGCCCAGTGGCCAGCCCCAAGGATGTTCTTCTCAGTTACCCTGGCTTCTATGTGGGAAGCTTCCTGGATTTTGCTCACTGTCTTTTTGAGTTTTATGAAGCTCTAGGACTACACAGAGGAACTATATTTGTTTTTGATTATCTGGAAATGAGGTAGAATGTGCTTTTGTCATAGATTGTTCCCCAAATAAAAACTACATTAAGTTGTATATTATAAATATCAAGACAAACATAGTATATAGCAAATATCAACATATAAGATTATATATTATAGATAGATAGATAGATAGATTGATTGATAGATAGAATGGGGGGTCCTCATAATTATTTCACTTAACAGAGAAATTTATGCAAATAAAACATAGAAACCTTAAGTAAAACATTACAAAACTTCTCCCCTTCCAGTTACAGGGAATAAATTATTTATTTCTTACAGAAGCTAGGACTTCTTACAGAAGCTAGCTCAATGGCACAGCTCCTGCTTGTCAAGTATGAGGCCATGACTTCCATTCACAGTAAAACAAGGAAAAAAACAAAAATCTTGTGGCGATCTGCCTGCCTCAGCATCCCAAGGGCTGAAATTATAGGTGTTCTCCACCACACCTGGTATTTCTTACCAGCATCTGGCAGGATGTTGAGCAGAAAATATAGATATGCAAGAAATGCCTGTGGAATTGCACTCTTCGGAAATCAACTGCTCTGTCACGGCACTGGAGCAGGAAGTTGAGTGCCTAATTTATTTATTTGCAGTTGGCCTCCCTGCCACTGAGCCTTGGGACTTTGTTTTCAGTTTTCTATGTCCCATTACTCTTACAGCTTTCTTCAGCATTTTTTTTTTTTTTTTTTTTCTGATGAAAACACATGCTGGATCTGAGTGCTAGAATGTAGCTCAGGAAACACTTTAGAAAGTTGACTGATACCATAATTTGTACCAAATCCTTAAGGAATTCAGGACAGCTCATTCATTTGTAAGAAAATTAACATGTATCAGCAGTGAAAAGTGGAAAGGCAGCACAGATATTCTAAATGAATCTTGTTTTGTTCCGCTGTGTAGTAGCGACTATATTCACCCCAGTATTTCTATTTATCTGAAATCTTCCATATGTTTTGTATTCTTATAGTCCTAGCTTCTCTGAACTGCCTGTCCCAGTCTATGTAGTTCTTTATAAGTATGTTTTTTAATTAAATAAATTTTTAGTGTGCTTTGCTAGGAAGATATCTTGAAGTTATAGTCAATGTATTCTTAGCCACCAATGTTAACCAGTTGGTAAAAAGGTAAAAGGTATAGACAGGGGTCTAATTAAAAGAGACTTTCCACCCTAGATGGAACTTAAAGGTCTGTGCTCAGTGTGTCACCTTGAAAAAAAACAAGCCCTACTGGAAATGATTTCAAGTAGTAACTTTACCATTTGCACGCAGTTGGGGGTAATTAAGAGTCTTTCTCTCTGTTAACTCAGGTATCTACAGAGACAAGGAAGCTTCAGGGTTTTTTATTGTAACTCAGAGCCTCTTTTCTTGTTAATTATGCTCTAACAATCTCATGAAATGGCAGACTCTGAACCCATCAGAACAACTGCACTAAGAAGCTCAGTGAAAGGCCTGTAGAGGAGGAAAGAGTGTGGATTAAAGCTGCTTGGCACACTGCTCCCCAAGGGATGTTCAGTCCCATTTTCCAGCTCAGAGAATAACAAAATCCAAAAGATCCCCCCAAAACAACTGTCTTTTATGCCTGTAACTGAAACATTACTGCCTTACTGATGCCTGAATAATGGAAATTATTTTGTTAACTTAGAATGGTGGATTCCATCCTCATTCACACTCGTAGCCAAGCTCTATGAAAAGGTAATGCATTTTCAGTGCATCCTGCAAATGCTTCATGTGAAATTGCAATCTTAGAAACCTACATGTGGTGATTACCATCCCTTGGCTGCTTGGGGATCTTGGACAAAATTGCTGTTCAAAATAAAACAAAATCCATTTCAAGCATCTTTGCTCTGTCAGAAATTTTTACAAAATAAATGTAAACAGACCAGTTTTGTTGTGAGCTTTGCCAAGAGTTGAAAGGATGAACTGACTCAGAAGGTAATGAGCTCCCCATTGTCAGAGGATTTGGTGTTTCGGTTGGAGAATTCCAGATGATATTGGAGTAGACAATGCAAGAAGGTGCCTTCTAATGGTGAAAAACTCTGGTTATAATATCCATCTTTTTCACGGAAGAAGAAAATTTAAAGGCTTTACAAGGAAACAATAGAATAACAAAAGGGTAAAACATACAAAAGGAGTTTTTAAAAATCATCTACCATGCAATCACTGCGTTTTATAATAGCTTGTACATTTAGTGACTTGTTTATTTGTCACAAAGCCTGCGCTGTTTCAAGTGGCTTTTCCAGCACTACAATTCTTCTCTCAATTAGACTGTCCTGTGAAGAATTCAAGCACAAGCAGGAGGGCTCCTGGCTGCTGATGCTTCTTTATAAGCTTCCCTTATAAAACTGACTTATTTCTAATGATAAAAGTCATATGTGTTTATTATAAAACATTTAGAAACCACCAGAGATTATAAATGACCCATAAATGCTTCATCAGAGAAGCTCTTTCTTCATATTTTTTAATCTTTCGGTGTATTGCTTTGTAATGTGCATTGTACATGTTCATAGTAATTTTTAAAATTATTCTTCCTACTTTAGCCTGTTCTTTACAATGTATAATATAAATATTACTCATTTTTACACATGACCTCAGAGCTGAAGTGATTGATTTTTAAAAATGTTTAATTTTACCAAGATAAAATGGACAAAAAAAGAGTTCATCTTTATAGGAGCCAAAGGCCCCAATTCTGTTCTCACCACTTCTGTAGCAATATTTTATGATAACAAATTAACAAAATTAATTTAATTGAGTGGCTATTAATGAGAACTAAATGAACATTTGGAACAAGTAAAACTAATATAAAAATAAAAATTATGTCTTGTGTGGTTGTATACATCTGTAAATTCAGTGCTTGGAAACTGAAGCAGAAGGATTACAACTTTGAGCCTCACCTAGAAAATTTAAGTAGCAAGGCTTCCTCAACAAATAAATAAACACACACCAATAAGGCACCACTCCTAAGTCAAAATAAATAAGAAAACTAATGCTAGGGATGTGGCTCAATGTACTGTGGAAGTACAAGGCTTGGGGGTGGATTCCCAGTGTCACATCAATAATAGTAAAAATAAAAGAAAACTGTGTGTTGCCCGGCTAGCTCAGTTGGTAGAGCATGAGACTCTTAAAAATAAAAGAAAACTGAAAAATGCAGATGGTAGTGAAAAAAAGAGCTTAGAGAAGCTACTATTTCATTTATGAGAGTTTGTCTCTCATTTGAATTCTTCTCAGTCTTTTGTAAATGATTGGAGCCATTTGCTTCATCTATTATTATCATTATTACTGATATTATTCCTAGGTTAAATTTAATTATCATGGGACAGAATCAAGCAGCCTGGCATCTTCCTGTCACCCAAGCTCTGCTGAACACCTGCTTAGTACAAGTATCTGCATACATCTTTTTGGATTCTTATCGCAGTCTTGTAATGCAGGACAAGGAGATCCAAATTCTCCTTCTTCTTTAACACATAACAAAATAAATTAGAATATTTGATAAGTTGCCTAGCATCTCATGGCCAATAAGATTCAGAACTAAGAGTGGCATCTATGCCATTTTTTTCAAATATTTTCAGATTCAAACATCATCTATTGTACTAATACTTTTTCACTTTTCTAGGTCAGTTAAAATAATTTACATTGAATTTTAATGCATGGAATCTAACAGAATTATCTAACTATCTAAACTAATGCCTAAATTATGGAGAATTTAATTCTAGATAATTATTTATTAAGTCACAGGCTGTGGTATTTCTTTGGTGCATTCAAGGGATTAGGTTTCAGAGGCCCAAGGCCAGCTAGTATCTAGTATTTTGATTGCCATCACATTTGAAGCTGTCCAGAGAACCAACAGGGGAAATGGGGAATCAGCCAAAGGGGCCTGTGGGGAGGGAAGTTTCCCCTCTTCTTCGAAGGTACAATAAATGCAAGACCATGGGTTGGAGTAACAAAGCAAAGAGTAGTAGGAGCATACATATTTATGCGTGCAAAAATCAGCCAAAATTAAGGGCAACTTGAAAAAGTAGTCGGAGTAGGAGGTTTATAAAACCTCCTTAACAAATAGTGAGGTGTTAAGCGTCAAGGGATGATAAATTGTGGGAGCTCCCTAGAACATGTGTGTGGAACCTGTGAATGCCAAAGTCTACTTTCATGAAGTCTGTTTATGCAGATTAATCTTGGCATTGATACTCTGGTGAGAAGAGTGGCTTTTCCCTTCTTGGTGGGGTAAAGAAAAAGGGACCTTGGTCAGGAGGAAGTGCGTGCCTGCCTCAGGCACGATGAGGCAGAATGGAGGAACCTTCCTTCCCGTTAATTCCTGATTGCCTCCTGCTCAAAATAATCCTTTTGTGAAGTGGCACATTTTGGAGGGACATATTCTGATTTCCACTAGCTGGAGGATTTCAGAAATTTCATAATCAAAGGCTGTATTGGCCATTCTGGAAATATCTGCGTTAGGTTTTGAAAGGTAAGAGATGTTTAAAGGGAAAGAATATCCATTGGCAGCATATAAACAGTTTTTGAGCCCAGTGAATAGTCAGTCAAGATTTCTAAATGTCACCAGACATAGTGAAGTAGCCCTATAATGCTACTACTGGGGAGGCTGAAGCAGGATAATTTCCATGAGTTAGGACCAGCCTTGGCAACACAGTAAATTCAAGGTACTGTCTCAAAAATACCAAAAAGAAAGAAAAAAAGATTCAAGATCCTAAATGTTGACTTCTGAGCTGTCTTTAGACAATGGGTGAGTCTTGTAGCTCTGGATATTCCTGGGGCTCCTGGGGGCAGGTCCTGGTGTGCTTCTCTGTAAAGATGACTGTTGTGTTGAGCCTTTGACACCATAGCGTTAGCCAGCTTCAGATTTCAGGGCTTCAGAAAAAAGGCAGCTTTTAGTGATTCTAGGCCATAGAACTACAAGCAAACGCCAATTATTAATGGCAAGATGCCGGAGTCTGATATACATAGTGATGAAACATAGTTAAATGACATGAAGGCTTGTCAGGATGGCTCTCAGTTTTCTATTAACAGATAAAATTTCTTTGATGAACACACTTATTTTGATGGAAGGTAATTGTTCTCCACCACCCCAGAAGAAGTAAATTCTCTCTGCAGGATTGAACTTTTAAGGTAGTATTCAAAAACTTCTAAAGGAGGACGCTAATATGTAAGAAGGAGGAAGATAAATCAAAGTGTGTGTGGATTTTAACTTTTGTCCTAAAGCTATTATCTCCCCTTTAAATTCGATAAG
The DNA here is from genome assembly GCA_004027025.1 of Myocastor coypus. NCBI lineage: Eukaryota > Metazoa > Chordata > Mammalia > Rodentia > Myocastoridae > Myocastor > Myocastor coypus. The sequence goes on from PVJA010008344.1 coordinate 40,205, forward strand.
GGAATCTCTTGGTCTCTGTACTATACTTTTTCTTCTTTGAAATTGCTCCTCACAAAGGAACCAATTTGACATTTACTTAGTTTGAGAAGCCTCTAAACATTTTTAAACATAAAATTCTCTTCCAAATCCAAGGAATCATTGCCTTGAAACCAATAAATGCTTTTTTTTCTTTAATCTTGAACACAAGAGATGTCCCAAAGAAGGGTAGAGGATGCATCGCCCAGGAACCAGTGTCATTCCCAGAGATGTCCAGAGAGAAAGTGGCACCAGCTGTAAGTATGCTGTGCATGAAAATGTTTGTGCTCATCTCCTACAAGTGAGACCTCTGCACCTGAGCAGATGACATTAAGATGCAACTTTCTCAGCACTGATATGGCAATGAGGAAGAGAAAGCATCACCCTTAGTGAGCTAAGACTCTTTAGTTAAAACAAGTTCCCAAGTGGCTGGTGTGGTCAGACTGAAAGCTAGACTGAGGAGTAGCCCCTCCAGACTCAGGAACAGCAGGCAAAAACTGACGACAGAATATTTTCAGTCCCTCTATCTGTGCTCCCAGGACAAAATGGAGAACCTACGAGGCCTATATAGCAGTGGCCCACTCCAACCTCTGTGTAATGGGATGCCAGTGCAGGGAGAATCCTCAATTCACCAGTTTGGGAGGTTGGCTTGAACAACAGGTTCTAGACCTATGCCTGTGTTCTGCCCTAAGATTTCCCTCCTTATGACAAGCACAACAGATAGAGATAAGGGAAAGCAATGACTATCTCTAGAAGGAAGAAGGACTAATAGCAAATGTCTCAAACCAAAAATCACAAGAACCACAATACCCAAAAAGTTAACTCCTACAAATGTTTCCCTTGGCAATCTAACTTTGGAAGAGAAGCAATAAAGAAAGGCTCCTATTGCCCTCATTCAACTGGACTTTGTGCAGAGATCTGGAATGGGAAGGGGACTGGCTTGATAGAAATTCTTACCTTTGCTGTCTCTGTCCAAGGTCTTCTGACCTAAACCATAACACTCAGAATATACAGGGAGTTCAGATTCATCCTATCTGTATTAAAAGAAAGAAAAACTTTCCTTCTACCCACCTAGGTGTTGGCATTTGAATAGCAAAATATAGATTAACAGAAGAGACATACAATTTTTATTAAACAGTTTTGGAATTAAAAATTAAAGGGAGAGAGGATTTCTTTTTGGTGGACAATACATTATGAGGAAGTATCAAGGAACACATGGGAAAGCTAATGGAAGATGTAGACTGTGTTATAAGGGTTCATTTATAACAACTCATCTTAACATTAACTCCCTGCCTTTGATGACGAGTTGCTTTTCTTTTCTGTGGGACAGAACGTTATCTTTCTCAAAGGGAAATTTATTCCCTACCTTCAGACATGGGAGGCTGGGGCACAGAACTCTCCCTGTTGCCATTGATTCTCTGTTGCCATCAACTCAAAAGAAACCTAAAGCTATAGTGACATCCTTAGAATGCCATTGTGGTGAAAAAGAAATAACATATGTGATATGTGTAACTTCACAGTGTCCCTAGATCAGGAATTTTTCTTTTTAATTGAAGATGGGCATTTTTATGCCTCTCATTCATTCCCATTTGATGCCACATCTGAATCACTTAAAAACTAGAGTAAGCTTTTAGAAGCAGACATACGTTTGAAAGAACAGGTAAGGAGAGGGCTCCAAAAGAGCTTACTTTGGCTATTTAAGGAAGGTTTTCAAAGATGTAGAATTAATGCTATTTTGTCCGTTATTTGATTCATACTCAATATTGAACAAACATTAACCAGCCATTTTATTCCAAATCTCTACTTGGAGAGTTCTATGGGGAGGGAATTTTTCAAAAAATGAACCTAGAACAGGTTTCTTAATGGAATTCCTAAAACATGGCAGGACAGAGAAAACTATGTAAGCATGTTCATGGCAAGTTCTAAGTCAGCACGATGACCAAGAAAACCCTGGAGCACAAAGTGCATAGATTCTGAAGGAATTCACCCTGGTACCAAATTCTGAAGTAGAGTAGATGTTGAGGACGTAGGTAGCTGAGGGCAGCAGATGGCAAGCTAGGTTAGAGAGAGGGCCACTAGAAAAGCTTCAAGTCTTATATCATTTCTAATTCTTCTGGTGGCAGAAATTCCAAGTTTGTAGAAGATAGCGTCCAAGGAAATTGGAAAGGTAGTTAAAGGCCAGTGTAAGAATACCCTTGGGTGAAACATTTTAAAGGTGAGTAGGTTAGTTGCGTTTTGTTGATTGCAGCAGTCTGACAATGGCATTTAAGTTCAGAAGTATACAATCCACTTTGTTCATTTTAGGAAAACAATCTTAGTCACTGATAGAAATGATGCAGCAGTGTGTGGGAGAATTTGTCAGGGGAGGTAAAGCTAAAGTGATGTCGCAACAGTCCAGTTAGACATTAATGCAGAGCAGTCTTTCTATACTGACTGAAGCAATATATGAAATTCTTAAAAGTAATTTGGTAGTGTCCGTTAGTCCTTTGGAAATCTTTGCCTAAAGGGACAAAGATGTACATCCACAGGTGTGCGATGCGGTAGTGATCCATATGTCCATCCATAGTGGATGGATGAGGCCTTAAGGAAGCTGAACAAGTATTTTAGTAATTCCAGCTATTTCAATCATTAAAAATAAGCCTAGTGACTTTTTTCTTTCATAAAACTATGTTCATAATGTAAATTTTTTAACTTGCAAGATAGAAATAACCTTACACTAATCTCAATAAATATGGGAAAGAACATGCTGTAAGATTGAATTATTATTCTGATATGTGACCTTAATGAGAAATTCATATTTTAGCAGTTTATGTATATTTAATGATTGTTTATTATTCATATGAAAACTAAACAATATTTGAGACCTTTCAAAGAGAGACAGTAGAACTGGGATGACGGGAGCAGGTTGGAGAAAGACTTTGGAAGCCACCACAAAAGTAGGTGGAAGAGAACTGTGTCTCACAAGAGTGTTACCAGATGACTAAATGGATATTTGGTGATCTGACATAAATAGAGAAAAGACAGCTGTAAAGGATTTTTATTAAAAGGCGAATTTGTGAGTTTCATAGGAATTCAGTTTGAGAGTTCATCAAAGGAATTTACACAGGGGCCTTGAATCTTTCTGCTTCCACTTCTCAGAAATTTGTTGATGTTTATGAAATCCTAAAAGGTTGGTGTGTTCATTGGTGGGGGGGTAATATTTATAGAACTTAGAACTATCTACCAGTGAAGGTAGATAGATGAGAAAACTTAGGATGGTAAATTGTGACCTTCCTATATAAGGACAGAGAGCTGCATCTACAGCCACTTCAATGTGATTAGCGTCATGTCCGCTCATGGGTAACTACCTATGAAGTTGTTGGCGTTTTTTGGTGTTGGGGATTGGACCTATGACCTCATGCATGCTAAGCATACACTTTTCCCACTCAGTTCTACCTCCAGCCTATATTGGTTGCTTTGCTGAAGCTCGGTGTGTGTGTGTGTGTGTGTGTGTGTGTGTGTGTGTGTGTGTGTGCATGTATAGCATATATATGGTATATATGAAAATCTTCTTAGTGTTATTCCCATTTGTGCACCTTACCATGTGTAAGCAAGCGATACCTTTCCTTATAAGGCACAAAGGAATTTGAGCAATCAGGCAAGCTGACAAAGAGGAAATATATCCTGTCTGAGCAAGCAAGGAAAGGCATAGGGATGAAGATTCTTGCAACATTTATATATTTAGAAAAATAAATGATGATAATTTCCTTCAATAGCAGTGGATTTGACTCTTTTAACAATGGCCTCAAAATTTGCTTATTACAGAATGGGCTTCCTGGGGCTCAGGGTTTGTTGCAGGTTGGTGATGGGTGAGGGGGACTTATTACATGAGCTGTAGACTCACATTCAGCTCTTCTTAGTCCTACTGTGAATTTCTAGGCCTGCTCCATGGCTATGCATATCCAACCAGAAGTGTTATTGGACACAGAAAAAAGCTTGTAGCTATTTTATGATAAAATACCAAACAATATCTTCATATGTATAAGTGAAAATGAACACCAGAAAACAAACATTTGTTACAGGAGACATAATTCAGTTGATCATTGTCACAATGGAATATGGCAGTCCAAATAAATTGAAGCATTGAGATATACTATGGAAATATTGGTTTTGCCCATTTGTTATTTAAATCTAAATAATATTTCTAATGGAAAAAGAAACCTTTCAAATGAGAATGAAATAGTGAATCTGTGGATGATATGCTCTAGAGGTTTTTAAATATCCCTCAAGGCTAAATTATGACTTGAAGATGTTGTTATACTGATTAGCAATACCAACTGAAATTTTTCTAACGAGTTCATAACCTATGTACTTCTTCCAGCTATATACCCAATTGTTCATGATTGGCAGAGATGAATCATAATTTCCCCTTGCCAAGACTTGTCTCTAAATTCTTAACCTTTTGTTGTTTGCCAAGAACAAAGAAAACTTGTTGTAAACTTAGCTGCTGTTGTAACGTATGAGCAGTCTTTTCCGAAAATGCAAATCACAAAGCAATAAGAATTACATCATTTGAAGAAGCAGTTACATTTGGTTTCTGGTATTGTTTGGATATATTACTTTCAGACTTTACAGGATATGTTTTATAGTGCTTTATCATTTTCAAGCACTTGCATATGTGTAATATTATTTGATCTTTTCTGAGACTCAATTTTTAATAAACTTTATGTTTGAAGATCTTGATACTTAAATTTATATAGTGCCTGCAACATACAATAAGTGGTTTGATTATTGTTGCATAGAAAATTTTTATTGCTTTTCACCATGTAGGAAACACACTTGGCAAACTGAATCGTTGATTTTTATTGCCACATAAACTAGGTTTTCAAGTGCTACCAATTGCATCTGTGTATTTTTAAAATAGGAAAATATTATTCAATGGATGGTTAATTATGCCAGCATGTTAGAATTAACCAAGTACTTAGGGTCAGTTGGATTGCTACTGAAGCTTTCATTAGGCTTAAAAATGTGATAGATAAACATCTGTAACATATACCTTAGTAATAAATATATTGCATTACATAAAACTATATTTTTAATTGCTCAGATTTTATTATTTTTTAATAAAAGCCATATAGTGTTCTGGCAGCCCCAAGTCATGCTTCTCTATAAACAGAACTCAGCACATGGAAGAGAGGAGTTTTCAATTGTCATTGCCAGTGAGTCAAGAAGGGATCAGAAATCACGCCCCATACCTGTGCTTGGTTCCCAAGAACTGTACTGTGGTGCTGGTGTGTCCTCTGCAGGAATAGGAAAGCTGGGGGTGGAGGGAACCAAGGAACCCATTTCGAAGATCTGTGGAAGCAGGCAAATGTTGAGTAGTTCTGTAGGTAAAAATGAGCTCATTTAGGTCTAAATCAAATAATAAATTTTGGCTAAGATCTTTTCTATTCCCTCCCTGCCTCCTTCCTCCTGTTCCATATTACCTGTAGGGTTACTCTGGGCAGTATGGTATGCTTGGAGCCCAGAGTGAGTGCTCTGTTTTATAGCTATTACTTTGTTTTCCTACCTCCACCTCTTCCTCCTCCTGTTCTTCTTCTTCCTTTTTTTTTTTTTCTCAAATGCACTAAACTCCTTGCATTTTGCTCTGTCAGAAGGACTTTCACTCTTTACTTAGTACTGTTTTTTATGACTTCCTTTAAGTCCACATTCTTGAATTGTTTTTGATAAAGACTAAGTTTAATATCATGTCAGATCCCACAGAGCAGCCAGGATACGGCTTCTCAGTGAGAAAGCATCATCAGAGGAAAGTCAAGGATGTATTTCTGTGCACTTCTCAAGGCCCATGTTTATGTACTTATGTGTCAGTGCAATTTCCATTAATAAATATGAAATTGCTCATTTGTGTGCCAAGTGTGCGGATGGCACAATCTGCATATGCGTTGGACTATGAGAGATACAGCAAAGTTAAGGATGTAATGATTCATTTTTTATTATAAATATTGAATAATAATACAGAACATTGGAGTTTCATGTGACATTATCAAATATACTGTAACATGTCCACCTCTCTATTACCCTCTCTCATCTCCCCTCCCTACACCCAATCCGTTCCCTGTTATCTAACAGCTTAACTTTTATTTTGGTGCCATCTTTTATCACCTTTAATTGCATACATGTGCAAAAGCACATGTTTTTGATTTGGGTTTATGTAATTTAGTGTGACATCTCTAGTTCTCTCTGAAAATAACATGATTTTTTTTTTTTTTTTTTTTTTTTTTTTTTTTTTTTTTTTTTTTTTTTTTTTTTTTTTTTTTTTTTGTCTTTTTGAGACAGGGTCTCACTGTGCAGTTCAGGCTGGCTTTGAGCTCACTTTTGTAGCCCAGGCTGGTCTCCAACTCACAGCGATCCTCCTGCCTCAGCCTCCCAAGTGCTGGGATTACAGGCGTGAGCCACCATACCCGGCAATAACATGATTTTTGTTTGTCATTATGACAAAATACTGCTCTGCTGTGCACTGGCTAACAGCTAGGCTACTGTGAATTGATAACGCCTCCTTTTTGAAATCTGAAACATCCTTGGAGGGATAGCTATAAAGCTGTGTTCCACCTAGACTCAGTCACAATAAAAGGACTTGCTAGATCCTGAGGCATGTATTGGGCTGGCCTACCATGGGTGATTTGAGAGCAAAGGCAAGATCTCTTGAATTTGGGATTCTGTCCATTGATATTAATTTGTATCAATGTATCATACTTGCTTAATTGTCTTTAACACAGCTAAGTTACAATTATACTAACATGTATTAACCTGTAAACATAAATTGGCTTAAATACTCTATAACAAAGCTCAAACCCAGAGCAGAGAAACTGAAGGAAACAGGAACTATCTGGAGGGAGGGCTCAGGATAGGGGAAAGCTGTAGTAGAAAAGGTCTAGATAACAGGAAGAAATAACGAAAAGAGAATAGAAAGAAGCTGCCAGTACCAGGCATCCATATATATTTCCACATTTCACAATTCTGTGCTGGGGCATTATTAAATCTTTGGCAGTATTTAGTCTCCTCGCCATTTCCATCCTCACTATTTTGATCCTGATCATGCTTGCTATTCAGATTACACAGAGAAGCAGAGTACTATCAACAGTGTCACTTATTCCTGAGATGCTGGGTTGCTCCTCTTCCCTACTAAGCACAAAGGCTTCCAGGATCCTCCAAAGATGCAGAACAGCAGGTCTCTGAAATCCTGCCACCTGGGACAGAAAGATGAGAATATTTCAGCCTGAAATCCATTAGGATTCTCATAATTTCTTGCAATATGTAGCCCCAGCTGAGTGTCTGACACACTGGCCTCTGATAGAAATAGAAATGTGAGCAAGAATGAGACCCCGACTTCTCATTCTCATGCCTTTGCCCCACCCCACTGGAAGGCAGCTTGTGCAGAGTACAGAGGTGGGAAGACAGTGAAAGGGACCAGAGAAGTCCTGACTTGTAAGGAAAACACACCCTTAAATCAGATCTGCTAAGGACATAGTTTCCCAGTTTTTATTGCCAACAGGATACAGAGAGAAGAAAGTCACAGACATGAGGACTCATGTGAAAAGAAATTCCTGAATTTCTTAAAAGAATAGCACCTGATTTGGTGTCATGGTAACATGAGAAAATGAGGGAAGAAAAGCATATAAGGAGACTTAGATGACTGTACTGATATTGTTCATAAGCAAGACTCTGTTTGCTTTCAGTGACAGTTTTTCTTTATTTCCAGCATACTAATTAACAAACAACTGAATACAATGTGTATTTTTCCATTACTTACTTTCTTTTTTTCTTTTCTTTTTAAATGCTAAGACTGAATGCAGGACACTGTATATGCTAGGGAAGCATTCTCCCTCTAGAAAACAATGGTCATTTTTTAGTAAATAATAGCTAGATTTCTCAATGAGACAACTTATTATTGTGGCATTATAAGTAATGGTGTCATAAAATGAAGTTGTTATTGTTATAGTTATGTGTTTTGTCTGTTGATGGGATTGCTTAGACTTTGAAATGATTTTCCCAGTATGACATAGACCTATACTTAAATACCCTTAAAAGTGGCCATATCATGTGGCTATCATCTTATTGTCCTTCTTGTAGTGCTGGAGATTGAACCTAAGGCCTAGTCTTCAGCAAGCGGCTCCAACACTTAGTTGCATCCTTAATACTGGCCATTATTATAGAGTCAAAGTTAATTTTAGTTTTATATGCTATTAAGCTCCTTAAGGCACATCAAAATCTTGAAAAGGAAATAACTTTCTTGTTTGCTTGTTTATTTATTTGTGATGCTGGCAATTAAAGCCTGTCATGCTAAGGAAAATCTATAGTACTGTGCAGTGCCTCCAGCACAATCTACTTAGTGAAGCTTTCTAATCAGGATGAGTTGGTTCAATGGACAATTTGCCTTGAATGTTAAATACTCTCTAGTGTAACTCTTCAAATAAATATTTTTAATGGATGATGCTTGACACATGTTAAAGCTTTTAATTTCATTAAGCTAAATGTATCCTTTATGAAGAAAATGTTTTGAGGGCTGAGACATCATCATGTAGAAGCAAGGGGCTTCAGATAATATCTATGAAAATAGTCAATAGAAATGGCTCTGTGCACGTAGGATTTCAAAGAGTTTCACACTTGGACAGAAATGTACACAAACCAGATTTCCCCTGGGGTGTCACAAAATAAACTAACAATAATGTCACACACATCTTGTGTTATTTTATTTACCAAATTAAATTTCTGCTCTGGTGATAAAAAGGTCACCCAGAGCACTCTGTAAGATAATATAAGAGAGTTCCCAGATGAAATCAGAACCAAGCCAAGCAGAATATTTTCACTCAAAGAGATTAGAAATCTGTGCTAGAAAAGTTCAAGTTTTTATGACCTTATTTGATTAAAGTCACTTTTTCAGAAGTGTCTATTACTTATTTTGTTCTTTATGGTGGTAGGTTTTCTTATGTGATAAAGACATATAAAGGGGTTCCAAATACTATATATTTCTTTTAAGATTTCTAATGTTTTCATAAGTGTTCTGAGCCTCTTATCCAATGATTTCAAGGCATGTGTACATTCCCTCTGTCTCTCTTTCTGTCTGTCTCTCTCTGTGTCTCTGTCTCTGCCTCTGTCTCTCTCTCCCTGCCTCTCTCTTCTCTCTTTAGCAGTAATATTTGAAAGACTAAAAAAGAAAGAAGTATGATAGAATGCAGCCCTGCTTCTCCCTTCCATGCTGATATGAACTGCCATGTCTTACTTGGCTCGCATTTTCACCTCTGGAGATGAGAGGCCTGATAACATTGATGTGAAAATAAATCAGATAATGAGTGTAAAACTCTTACTGTATGGCCAGAAGCATAGTAAGAATAACAGGTGATATTTATTCTTTTTCCTATTTTTCTATAAGATTAAGTCATATGGATATTATCTAATATGTTATAGTTAGGTGGGTTTCAATAGGGACTGTGAGAGTAAAATAGTGAAATCAAATGGATACTTTAGGTTTATTTTATTTTCATAATCCTAAAATTGAAAACAAAAATTATATAAAGATCTAAATGACTGATTCATCTGACAATATGTGTATCTATTATATTTTGCTGTTTTGGTGATCAGTTTCCCAATAGTTCATGTTATACATGAAGATGTTAAGGCTTCACTACTCAGTTCCTTGGCACAAGCTCATGAAGGAGCAATAAGAGGTCGTGATCTGAGCAAGCTAAATATTTCTTCCATGCAAAGGCCAGGGAGATAGTTCAGTAGAATAAGTGTTTGCCTGGCAAGTGTGAGGTCCTGAGTTCAATCCCTAGTACCATACACACACACACACACACACACACACACACACACACACACACACACACAAAAGCAATGTGTACTGTTGGTACTGTAAAGCTTACCTAAGAAAACATAATGGTAAATAAAAGTCACAGACAGACACAGTATAGTGTTATTCATTTAATGAGAGAAATAACAAAGATTAAGTTGAATTTTTTATATTATAAACAATGTTCAAGCAAATCAGTAATTGAAGGTAAAATGGATAACTTTGAAAACAGATATTGAATGAGAGCATTCCACAAAGAAGAAAATTTTGAGGATTCTGAGTTAACAGGAAAATGGTGAATGAAACATATCTTGAGGATCTGACTCAGGGACTATCCTCCTGGTTTAATGCCAGATTTGCGACACATACCTCATCTAAAACAGTGCATTCCAGCCGATTGAATACAGAAACAAATAGGAGGATCCTGAATTCTGTTTTTAAGGAAATTCACCACAAAGTGAACCAACTCTCTTGTCTTGCTAAAATTATTTTTTGGTCTCACAAAATAGACTCATTTTTCATGAAAACTATTATTTATATCAGTGTAATAGTTGCACATTTTTAAAATGAGCTTAAAAATATCTTACTTCCTAAGTGTAAACTCTAATATGTTAAGTGCTAATAGAAGTAGATACTCAAATCAAAATAATTTTCATCCTCAAAAGGAGTTTATAAATGAAAAGTGTTCAGAAAAGAGGTCTCTATGCCCTGGGCTGCTTCTTTCCCCTCTCTCTTATCTCTGACCAGAGAGCAAGCCCTTCTGGAGTCCACAGCAGATTTCTCACAGTCATTACCATATGAAAGAAACTGTCAGGGTCTTATCCTTTGGGCTTTCTGGCTAATGTTTAAAGTGCTACCTTTGTTTGCTTCTTGGAATTTGTCCCTTTTATGGCTGTAAACTACTCTTTACAAACAGCCTTCCTGATTACTTTTTTCTCCCTTGCTTTCTTATTCTAGGGGATTTTCGTTGCTCAACTGTGTCTATATGTTTGCCTTTAAGCAGCTTTTCCTAATTATTTTCTAGATCTGAAGTTTTTCCCATGGTGTCAAGCAAAAAGCACTTGAGTTTCCTCCTGAACACTTGCGGGCCCCATGAGTCTAAACTACACCTCAGCTCCCCCACGCCTCCCGCGCGCCCGCTTCTTTCCCTGAGTTCTCTGTCACTTCCGTTGTGCCTAGAAGCTTAGCTCTCCTAGGAAGCTTCATGTGTCTAGAGAGTTGTCACAGCGGCTGTGCATCCTGTGCTCCTCTGTGCATCTCCAGGGCACTGCCAGAAAATGCAAGACTAAGCTTTATTGTTGCCCACTTGGGCCCTTTCAGTAGTTCCTGGTGAGCTGCCTCCCTACCCCAAAGAAAATTTCATTTGCTCAACTTGCCTTACAATCTCAGGTTTATTAATGAGGTTGTTCTTCGTCAACTTTCAAGTTTTAATCATGAAAAGCTCATCCATGAAAAGTAAGTTTTAGATAAGTAATCCCAACACCTACCAACTAACCCGTGCTCATGGACTTGCTGCTGAAACCTTAAGTGGAGAATTATTGAGTGTGGAATGCGGTGGAGAGAGGGAGTCCGGCAGGCACCAGCAGGGACTCTTCTAGCTGTGCTTCAGTTTCGCTCATAAAATGACAAGGCCTTGTGAATGTCCAGGAGCCCATGCCTACGAAAGTGACACAGACCACATTGCCCTCGCCAGCGCATCTGCTCACGCAGCTCACGTCATCTTCCATCACGAGGCAGCTTCTAGACTGGAGCAAGATCATCTTAAGCCCTTAAAGATGGAGGTACAGGAGCAAAAGAGAGGGCGCTTAGTCTCTGAGAACTGGGAAGAGAGGAGGGTAGAAGTCACCATCTTGTCAAGTAGAGGCTTTATTTAGAGAATTAGATGTTGAAGAATTTGGTCCTTTAGAGTTGTGAAACAACACCTACGAAATCTAATCTCCTTATGTCACATTTTCTCCTCTCTCTGTCTCTCTATATGTATATATTATTTTAAGAGGCAATATTTAGTCCATATAAAGACTAATTACATGGACTAATGGTCTTTTATATTTATGTATATTTATGTATTTGCCTTTGCTGGTGTGCTTCATTTCTTGCTGCACAAAAATATTCATTTTATTTCATTTCCTTTGACCCCCCCCCCCCGGCCAATTTCTTTTTTTTTCTTTTACATAACTAAGTTTATTGGTACATTTTATATATATATATATATATATATATATATATATATATATATATATATTATATATATAATTATCATATTCATCATAGGGAATTTGTACATGCATATGATACATTTTGCTTTCTCATTTTGTTTTCCCAGCCTACATTGTATAACTCTCAAATTTGTATCCCAGCTCTGACTTTTCCCCTGAGTTTCAGACATAATCCAACTGTTACCTGTACTTGGACTTGAAGAAATCCCCAATTTGAAAACTTAATGTAGAATTCTTGATTTTTTCCTTGCCCTGGTCTCCCTTCGAAACCCACTCTGTCCCATTGGGTCCTTGTCTTAGTAAAGGTCTTTTCCTTTGCTGGGCTACTCAGATGAAACTCTCAGAGTCCTCCTCTGTTGCTCTTTGTTGCCATCACGCCTGCACACAGTTCTCAGGCAGCACACCCTGACAGCTCCACCTCAGCCTCCACCCTAGCTGGCTGCTCACTCCCCTCCCAACTCCTCCCAGGAGCAGTTCCTACCTTGTCTGGCTTCTTCTCACTCTGCCCTTCACTGCAAGCTCAGTCCTGCCTTAGGACTTCTGGGTTTGCAGGTCTGCTTGCCTGAGATGGTTGTTCTGGTTTTTTTTTTTTTTTTTGTCTTTTTGAGACAGGATCTTGTGGTCTCACTATGCAGTTCAGGCTGGCCTTGAGCTTACTATTGTAGCCCAGGCTGGTCTCTAATTCCTACTGATCTCCTACCTCAGCTTCCCAAGTGCTGGGATTACAGGCATGCACCACCACACCTAGCACTGTATTTTTATTTTTATGTTTTCTCAGAATAATTCATGTCATCCTCCACTTCTTTTTGTTTTGTTAATTTCTGAAAAAAAATTAAGTAGCATATAATATGAATATTATAAGTATAAGTAGCAGGTATAAGTATAAGTATAGTATAAGTAGCAGGTAATATGAATATATATATATATATATATATATATATATATATATATATATAAATTTTTCCTTCCCATTTCCCTCCTCACTTGTCTCCCCTATCTGCTTTCAGAATAAAGGAGCTCAAAAATGAAGAATACATGCTAGGCTCACTAAAGACAATATTTTTATGACTTTAATTCAAAACATGACCAGTCTCTTTACAAACATTCACTGAAATCTTCACTGGGGATAATTATGTGACTATTCCAATACTGGCCTTGATATACAATTTGAAGGAAAATCCACTCAATTTTTGGAAGGAAACAGGCCACTAAACAATTGATGCATAGATGTGACAGCTACAGCTTTACAGAACACTCTATATCATGTATTTCTATACATTATTTTCAATAATATTTTCCATTGCTAAGCTGAAAATAGCTTTATGTTGCTGGAGTTACATCTTCCATGTCTCTCAGTAAGAACTGACGCATGCCTCCCTTCGTTTCTCCTTCCTTTCTGTCTTATCCCTATTTCACATACACACATTAAGTGGAAACCAGAGCCCCACACAATATTGTGCATCATAAAGGGCTTCCAATAGAACCTAGGCATTTTACTCTTGTGAGAATTAGCCTCATATTTCAAGGACTGGTAAGAATTGAATATTTGGGGCTTAACAACAGTTTTATGAAATACATTGTCCCTGAGTTAGTAGAGATGAAAAAACCAGACAACCACTGACCATGCAGTGCTAGAGAAATTTGGGGAAAAAATAAACTACAAAAAATTAAGAGGATCCTATAATCTCCTAAAATGTTGCACTTTTCCCATGAAGAGGCGTGACACTGACATCACTTACAGTGCTTCCAAGAAAATTGCTGTTTTGTCTTCTGATATATTTTTCTATGTTCCCTTTTACTTTTCCTTAAAAGTAATTAAATATTCATTACTTTTAGAAGAGCAGTTTCTCTGATAATATGTCCAAAAGTGCAGATTTTCTAATTGTTTCTCTGCACAAGATTTTTAGTTGAAGTAATAAAATAAAAATCTTAAAGGGGGAAAGTATGTAAGCTGAGTGAAATAACCATTCTCAATGTTATCATGGCAGTGTAAAATAATACTATATGCTCAAATACCTAAAAACCTTTGACACTTTTAAACAGTATTTTTAGCAGCACTTAGGGTATTGTATAGGGAGTCTTATGTAACTTTTTCAAGATACAGAATTTTAAAATTCTCTACTTCCATTTACGTACATATAAAATGATAAGTGCAAAATAGTATCTGTGCCTATTGGCATTATTATGAAAGCTAAATGACACAGTGACCTAGGAAACAGCCCATTGTCTGGTGCTCAAGTCAAAGCTAAATAAGTGATAGCCAAAAGCAATAAAATGTTATGAACATATAGCTAATACATAGATCCAGAAGCTCTTTGAGAATAAGCACAGGTACCATTAGTAACTATACCTGAACTAAAATCACGGATTGGAATGGTCCCTGAGCCTAATCGCGTAAGTGGATTCCTCATCATCGATCTATTCACATAGCAAGCAACGATCATTCTTTTTACATAAACACAAGGGAAGCAAAGGCTTGATCCAATAGTGTATCACTAACTCACTCAGATTTTCAAGTTGTAATATTTATAGTGATTATAGATTGAGCATTACTTACCAAAGTAATAATTTTTAAAAATCCCTCTGGTAATTTTCAAATATATTAGAAGCTAATTTGTCATTTCTTATAAATTAAGGAATTCCCAAGATTTTACTGTCTGCCTGATTAAAGCTAATGTTTGCTCCAAGTGTTTTCAAAATGTTAGCATTTTTTCAAAAATATCTTTGCAGTTAAGGAGTTGTTATTTCAAAGTGTCTATGACTGGTTTCCTACCAGAAATTAAAATAACACATAATGAGAACGAAATATGTTTTCTCTTGGAAATGCAATTAAACCAACTAGGAAAAACAGTGCCTTTCTAAGTGAGATGAACACAGCTGTGTTTATGAAGCTGTTCTAGTTGTATTAGAATTTGTCTTAGAGAAACATTTGCTTTATTAAAGATATATGATTTTCTAAATCATGATTGACATGTTTGCTATTTTCGTTATAATTTTTCACCAAGTTAGTCCTGTAAAAATCCTCATTTGTAAAGATGATGCTTAGCTCACTTGATTATGTCTTAATAAATAATTTATGGAAAGCTTTTAAAAATAAATTTTGTATTGATTCAGCTCAAAACCTTATATATGCTAGGAATGTACCTTGTCCTCATAATGCAAAATTATGTTTTTTTTAAAAGATTACATATGGAAGCTCCCAACAAAAATTTTGTTCCATGATTCTATGTGACTTATTATTATTACTAAAATTTTAATTTTTAAAATACCATGAGAAAGAAATAATTTCTGCATGTAATTGTTTAAATATTCCTAAAATGCAACATTGTTAGATAAGTTATACTGTGTAGGGAAAAGATTCGTGTATATCACATTTCCCATTTTCGTATATATTTAAGTGCCTAAGTAGGCACTTTGTAGATATACTATATCTTACCTTACTATATTTTGACATAATTTGCTAATGTTTTTCCAAAACGTTAAAAAAGATAAAAGGATTCTTTTTCACACATACCACACTTCTTGGATCTTTCATGATCTAAGCAATTTACAGAAATGACAGATGTTGTCTTATGTATAGGTAATGCCTGTATGCAAATAATAGAAGACAGGTATAGTTTCCTGAAGTGATGTGGTTTGAAAATAGCCTAACCAACATTATGTTGTAAAGATCCCAACCTTGAGAACATAGCCTCCAATTCTTCTGTTTGAAAACAGCATGTAACTGGACTATGATACTACAAATTTAGGTAAGAGAAAATAAATTTGAATTAGATGCATAGCCATAATAGATCTCTAAATCTTAGACTGTGTTTACCCTGGACAATGCTTGGTGAATTGATTTCAGCCATTTTGACTTTAATAATCATGTGTCACCTTCTTCTTTTGAGATAATGACAGAACAGCTTGTTTTAAGACCAGGTAGTATGATGGTTTATGACTGCTTGTCCCTCAAGCCTCAGGTGGTTCCTCAAGCCACAGGTGGTCCCTCAAGCCTCAGGTGATCTGAGCGGTGAACTTCTCAGAGGCAGCTGAATCTATAGCTTGTGACTCATGCATTGGCTGTGGGGGTGCAAATGCTGCAAGCAGCTGAGAGCAGGTAACCTGCATACACTGTAAGGGAGGGGAGGAGGCCTGATTCTCACTTCTGCCCTTACTGTGTTTGATGTCTTCTGCTGCCATTAACAGGTGCTCTCTGCCATGCCACACTGCCTTGGTGCCAGTTGAGTATGGTCTGAAATCGCCACCAACTATGAGCTAAATAAATCTTTCCCTCTTTAACTTTGGGTTTTGGGTATTTTGTCTCAGCAACAAGAGAAATGTAACTAAGACAGGTAGAAACTGAAATATTCTCTTTTGAATTGATATCATTTTACTGTCTTCAATTTGTTTTTTGTTTTGTTCTAAAACTAGTTTTCTTTTTTAAACCAAGATCTTTCCTTATTACCCAGTCTGGCCTATATTCTTGAGCTCAAGTTGTCCTGCCTCAATCTAAGTAGTTCAGCATATAGATAGTTTCCCCTATAGTAGCCGGAAACTAACTGTCTTTAAAATACACTTGGAAATTATAAAGAGAACAATGTCAATATGTATTAAAATTTAACACTACTAATGAATGAAAGAAACCTAGAAAATTAAGTCCTACATTATCCAGAAAAATATACTTACGAGGCTAAAGCACTATTTCCAATACTATAGAAGATATAAATATTCCAGTATCACAGAGCTTATACTAAAAGAATTTACCACATATTTATGTCTACTTGAATATGTATTGGTTGTTAAGAAGGCAGATAGGGTTATATCAGTGACATATTAGCTATTATAACTAGGCATTCTCCTTATTTTCTAGGATTTGCAGCATAAGTCAGAATAGTTAGGTCAAAAATCTATTTTTATACTCTGGACCATTTTCTAAGAAACATATGAAAATAGAATTGTAAGTCTGACAGCTCCTATCACAATGTTATGAGAAAACAGATGGCCTGCTCATGCCCAGAGGAGTGAGTATTCTCTTTACCAGTCATATGACCTTTAGTAGGATTTGCTGAAGAAGCTTTGCAAATCCTCATGACAAAGTCTGATAATGAAGGGAATACTCCCTGCAGGGGAATGGAAGGGTGATATAAATCATTTAGGGTACAAATTTCAAAAGCGTGCTTTGAAAAGCAAAGACTACAACAACAAAAATAGCTAGTCCAATATCATTTTAGCTAACTGCAATTTGTAAACATGTCTGCATTTTTACTGAATTCTTCAAACTATAAAACATGTCTATAAGCCCTTTAATGAAGAGTGAATTCCGAGAACTTATTTATTTTTTTTAAAGGGATTACTAATACAAAATTAGTTAGGGGCTTTAGAACTCTTGTAAGTGTGAAGCTCTGAAATTTAAGTTTTATTAATTTCATAGTAATCCCACCTTACTTCACTGACATTTTTGAACCATGGAAAGTCTGTTTAAAACCAGGTATGTCAGGGCCAGGGAGATAACTTGGTAGAATAAGTGCTTGCCTGGCAAGCTCAGGGTCCTGAGTTCAGTCCCTGGTACCACCAAAAAAAAAAAAAAAAAAAAAAAAAAAAAAAAAAAAAAAAAAAAAAAAAAAAAAAAAAAAAAAAAAAAGCCATGTATTCTATTCTATTCAGATATTCCTCCTACCTTGACAGAATGTGGATAAAATGCCTAGGGATAGATGACTATTGGCTTCTTGTGGCAATCTGAGGTTCTATCTGTAGAAACATTGATTGTTGATTGTACAGACAATTTCATCTGGGATAGTTCAGGATTTAGTTCCTTCAGAACTGGGCTCAATTTATAAAACCTTGGCTCACTGTATTATTTATTGTCCATTTTATTTTGCCCACATCAGAGATGCTTGTGGAATTTGAAAATTTTAGATTACTTGGACTTCTTGAAATTATTTAGTAAACACTTCAACTTTTCTTTAAAATACATGTAAGTCAATGTGGCATTAGGGAAATATTTTATGTTTTAATGAGGTTGAAATAGTGGATAAATTACTTGTTCCTAGTGACAGTTATTTTTGTTGAGAGGAACCGTTTGCTAAACTGTATAGCACTCATTTCATTCCAGCTGATTTTATGAGCTTGAAATATTTTACTCTGCTTTTGCATCTCCTAATAAGTTTCTGTTTGAAACACTTGTGGAGATCCATAAGTTAAAAATGTACACACTGGAACAAAAATAGCACAGTTCAGTTGCCTCTCCATGCCAACAATTTTGCTGTTTCAGGACCATGGACCTTCCTTAGAAACTTGTACAGATTTCCCTAATGAACTCTTAGGCTGTGATAGATTTTTGAACTAAATTGTTTTTATTTATAGAAAAATTCTTTATGTCTGTCATGGACATAGATGAAAGTTTACATAGCATTCATCTCTGTGGCAGGTACCTTATCTTACTGACTATTTTAGCACAGAACAAATACTCTAAACATCCCAGTGAAAAGTAAAAACAAATCCTAATCCCCCACCTCCCCCCAAAGTACAAGGGAGCCACAGCTCTTCAGGTCTTCCTTGGTCCGGACTGGTGAGCAGGACTCGTAACCTCCACAGACCCCCCCGCCCCCGATGTTTGCTCATCTGGCTGATGCTCAGAAGAGCACACGTGCAGGAGATCTGCATGCAGGGGAGCTAGGCTTTTAAATCGGGTTTGATATGCTAGCTGTGAAACTTTTCATATTGTTTCTGCATGTGCTTGAGTTTATTCTGTCAGAAAATACATTTTATAACATAAATATTTAAAATACAATATGGGAAGACTGTTAGAACTTGAACCACATCTTGACAGTCATCTTGCCCATTGTTCAGATGTAGATAGTCAAGGCTATGAAAGTTAAAAGACCACTCATACCTGTACAGTTAAGAAGTGGGAGAGTAAAGACAGTCACTAATGCATCCAAACCTTGTTGCTGTCATTTCCCTCCTAAAAGCCTTGCTGTCAGAGGCAATATATACAGTCAAATGCTGATATAACTGTGTCAGCTTTTTATTAATGTGTAGCAAATCACCAGTCCAATCTCAGCATCTGAAAACAACTGTTTTTAGATAACATAGAAGTCTGGGTACAGAAAAACTGGGTCTTCTGCTGATAGTCTCCCAAGGCTAACCTCAAAGTGTGACAGGGTTGCCTTGTAATCTTGGAGCTCAGGGTCCTCCATCCAAACCCTTCAGGTCGGTGACAGGGTTAAATTTCGTCTTGGTTATAGAACTGAAGCACCTGTTTTCTTGCTGCCTGTGGGTAGCTGTATGCTCCTGGAAATCATCTTCACTTAAAGGTCTATTTGAGTTGGGCAGCTACTTCTTCAAAGCTGCCAGGAAGGCCCACTTCCCTGACTAAAGATTTATCTGAATCTTACCCAGAATAATCACTCTGTGGGTTAGAACAACACAATTGATCAATAATGCTATTGAGGAGATGGTATCACATCTTATTTATACTCCCTCCCATATTCACAAGGAGGGAATTATATAAGGCATATATTCTTTTTTTTTTTTTTTTTTTTGGTGGGTGGGATCGGGGTTCAAACTCACAACCTTGCACTTGCCAGGCAGGCACTTGTGCCACGGAGCTATCTCCCCAGCCCCTTAAGGCATATATTCTTATATACAGGAAACAGGAATCTTATGAGTAATCTTAAAATAATGTACCATAATTATCCTTGATATCTGTGGGAGCTGATTTCAGGATTCCCTGCAGACATCAAAACTGTGGATATACAAGACCCTTACATAAAATGGTTAATAATAGTGTGTTTCCCATGCATTCCCCTCCTATATTTCAATCATCTCCAAATTACTTATCATAGTAAATACAATGTAAATGCTATAAAATAGGTGTTGTATTTCATTATTTACATAGTATTGAAGGAAAACATCTGTACATATTGAATACAGATGGAATTATTTTTTACAAACATTTTGACCTATGATTGAATGGCTCTGTAGATACAGAACCTGTGGATACAGATGGCCAACAGTGCTCTGTCCACTGAAGTACCCTGAGGGAAACTTTAAACTCATAACATATGATGTCTTTATTTTTATTACTCCTGATGGTCATAAATTCCAATGGCGTGGGATCACTCAAAATATCTATTTAGTATTTATTGAATGCTTAAAAATTACCCGCCCTTGTAGTGTGAAATCTTTCTCTAAAGCTGGCTTAGATGCAAAAGAGTTGGGGACACCCTGAGCTCTGTTTTCAGTGTGGGCTGTAGGCTGGACACTGTACTGACTCAAGCTTATTTGATCCTCCTGATAGTGATTAGATAGAATAAGCATGAGGGCTGTCATTTCACAGAGGAGGACACAGATGGGCAGTGGCAGTCAGAAGTTCAAGCTCTGTCCCATTGACTGCTGCTTTCTCTTACTACAGACATCTTTGTCAGGCTTAATGTATGGTACTGTAGAGAAAGTGATCCTCTGCGACTAAGACATTTAGGCAGATCCTGGGCATGCTATCGGGGTCACAGGCACTCTTGGCAAAGAGGCTACTGAAAGCAAATCCAAGTATATGAAGGGACACTTAACTTCTTTGCAGACTTATAATTAATTTATTCAGATATCAAGATAAAGAAATAAGGCACAGAATAATAAAGAGGCTAAAATAAATTCAGGTCTATAAACTTTGGTGACATAGATCTCTAATCCTGAAAACCATAACTGTTAACTAAATTAAATCAATTAAGATAGAGCTCCTATAGCTGCAAAGCCTGGAAGACTTGTATTAACTTTACAGACACTTAGTGTAAAAAATTAATTTGGCGATTAATGCACAATCACTCTGAAACTGAACCACTTGTAAATTGTGAATTTACATTTATAGGATTACCATGCAGTTAAAATTAAAATAGTCTTAAAAATTGGGACAAGTATGTAAAAGACAGGTAGCTAAAGGAATCAGCGGAAGAAAGGAAGAAGGAGAGCGAGGAAGACGGGAGGAAAGTGGAAGATTTATTCAGGATAAAATATGATGCAGCTTGGCAACAAAGTCGGTGCTCACGTGCTCAGCATGCAGGAGGTCCTAGGTTCTATTTTCACAGAGAGAGAGAGAGAGAGAGAGAGAGAGAGAGAGAGAGAGAGAGAGAGATTCAGCCAGTGAAAGAGACCAAGAAAGTCTTGCTAGGAGTCATTATTATGAGTCCTAGGAAAAAGTTCAAAAAGGATTCTATATCAACATGATAAGGCCTAAAACAAAACCTTTCCTAGGCCAATTAGGGTGGCTTGATAGCTTTCATTAAATTGGTGGTAAGCTTGAGAGTAATACTGAAGGGAAAGGCAGAGACAAAAGAACTTTGTTGTTGTTATGGATTCTTTGTTAGAATGAAGCAAGATAATGTTCATGGAAAAAATAATGTTCATGAAGATAATGTTCAGGGAAACCTACTATTAGAGACTGGCAGTGCAGGGGTAGAAGAAAAACAAGGAAAAAAAAAAAAGAAAGACTCAGAAATATTTTAATGAGGGCATCTTAGGTCAGACAGAGGAGGAAAGTGAATATTTAAAAAATATATAAAGTAAGGAATTCTTCACATGAAATGCTTAAGTAGAGCCACAGCTTTAGTAACCATAGCAAACATACATTAACAAATCTCAGAACATTGCTAACTCTCAGATGTCTACTTGTTACATATTTGTTTTTTGTTTTGTTTTGTTTTTGTCTTTTTGAGACAGGGTCTCGCTATGCAGTTCAGGCTGGCCTTGAGCTCACTTTTGTAGCCCAGGCTGGTCTGGAACTAACACTGATCATCCTGTCTCAGCCTCCCATGAGCCACCATGCCTGGCTTACTTGTTACATATTTGAAGTCATAATTATCATAGTAAATTCTAAGTCATTCTCTTTTGGAAAAAGCAACAACAAAACAATTCAAAGATCATGCTATCCTAAAGTAAGAGAATAAACACCTATGTAAAAATTACTTTCTCCTCTCTATGTACCAATACTAGTTTTGCTTAATCTTAGCAAGTTTAAGATAGATTTAAAAAATTTTAGGGTTGTGGTATGACTGCTTTATGTGATCCCAGAGAAAGTAGTACATTCTAGAATCAAAGAAAAATCACTAATAAATACTAAACTGACATATTTTTAGGCACTCATTTGACAAACTAGGGCTACGCACTACTTCCAGAATTTCTTCAAATCCTAAAGAATTCTACATAGTGGATAAGACTCTACCCAGACAAGATCAGAGGTCACTGTACCATTTAAGTAGCTGATTCTCTTCTTGTGCTGATGAAAAAGAGTTGAAGCAAATCTAATCTTAACAATTAAGCAGAAATAAAATAACATTTTTCATAATAATGAAATATTTTGCATAACTGATTACCAGTTGCTCTTATGGCTGTTGAATTTTTGTTGTTGTTAAGTTAGATAATTATCTGCTAAATGGTCTTTGAAAGATATTACCTTCTTGGCTTGGTAATATTTGTGAATTTTTTCCCCAAATGAACAAGTCTGAAATATTTACATTCTTTAACATGTAGCATGTTGAAAGTTAGCTTTCTTGGCCCTAGCCCTTCAAGGTCAGTAAGGACTCAGGATATAAGAGAACCTGTGCTATAATATCCTGTAACTCAGAGGTGTCTCAAATTTTCTGGTCAAGGAGATTATGAGACCTCAGACGAAAGGGATAAGTAAACTATAGTGTATCTAAGGAGAGTCACACAGAGAAAAACATTCTCTCAGGCTTTCACAGAAAGCAAACTGGCCAAGCAATGGCCATGACTCATCCCGAAGGCTGACACTGACAACAGTTCTCCAAAGTACTGTATATGGTTCCAAAGTTAATCCTGAGGGGATTTGACCTTGGAAGATGCAAAAGATGAATGTTTTGTTATACAGGTCTTGCTTTGACTTGCCCTTGATCACTCAGCAAAAAAGCTTAATTATGAGGCATGAAACGCAGACCTAGATTGGTGAGATGAGCTGTAGGAAGCTTGGATCAATAGCCTCCAACGCTGCAAGTTTCACTGGTGGCCCACTGCAATTGTGGAACATTGGACTGTGTATGCATCTGCTTCCTCTTAATTCAAAGAGAAGAATTTCTTTTTTCTTTCCTTAGCAACATCAATAGGAAGGTGGGTCATGCCCACACACTGTGCTCTGTATAACTATTGTGAGGATAATATACAATGTGTCAACTGTTAAAAAAAGAGAAAAAACATTAATGTTTATTGAAAGTGTTAATGTTTAATTGTTTGATCAATCTTATACACCAATATCTATTAATCTAAACTGATCCGATGATGAAAATATGTAACATAACCATTGTTAAATTTAAAAATAAAAAATAAAAAAGCAAAACTGTAACAACAAAGAAAAAAAGGGAGAAGAAAATAAAATAATAACGAAAAAAAAAAAAAGAAATTTAGCTTTCTGTGAAGTAAGCTGACATTTTGGCTCTGACCAGGGGTGGAGAATGGTCGTAGCATTCCACTCAAAACCTCACTTTGGGCACTCAGTTTTAAACTTGAAATCTCTTGTCAGATCAGAATTGGGCTCTACCAGGAGAAAGCCCCACAAAAAAGGTGATTTTCATAGAGATTTACTGGAACAGTTAAATGCAATTAAGTAAGAAGTGGAAAGCATAATAATTGTAATACTATCACATGCGCGGGCCATGCCCAAAACACTGAGGGTCAGTGTATCTTCCCCCAGTCACCCTGTTTTCCTGCTGCTTTTGGGCAACAAACTCCTAAGCTCTAGAATCTGTTTTGGAGATGATTCTCTACAGGCATCTTCATGAGCATACAGAAAAACAGACTTGACCTGTAAATCACTTTCACTGCTTAAATATTTGACATACTAATTCATCACTCATGACATTTCACTTGTTTGAGCATCACTCTAAATGTAGTGGCAGTGAATCTTCCTCACAATAATGTAGACAGTGCCTTTGAAATAAGTCGTCAGCCTTGGAAAGGATCCTGTGCCTTTACTTCTGAAGGCCTTTGCAGCTCCCAGCTGTCTCTTGGCTATACAGTAAATACTCACAGGACCCAAACCTCCAGGGGGCATGGAGAAGAACCTTTTTTATTTACTGTATGATATATTAAAAGGATTGAAGCTCAACTTCATGAAAGTTCCAAGGTGGTTACTGTGGGCACCTTATAATTTGATTCATTGCTTATAAAGGGACTTCTCAGTGGTCTGTGATATGAAAAATAATCTACTAAAAGAGGAACTTTATATCCAGGTGGTCAGATTAAGTAGGGGTTTTATTTAACCCTATTATGTGTGTGGAGGTTTTTTTTTAAATCTGCTATTACTGTTAGAACTCCTTGCCGGAACCTAGATATTTTATGGGTGACTGATACCGCCCCAGAATCCATGGGAGAAAATAAAGCTAATATACTTACGGGTGAACTAGAAGAGGCAACTTAACAGAAAACAGTTTTCTTGGAATTTCATCATTTAATAAAAGTTATCACTTTATCTCTTAAAGTATTGTGAGATTAGACTGGTGCATTAAGATTTTTTCTATGTAGTTATTCTTTTTTTTTTTTTTTTTTTTTTTTTTTTTTTTTTTTTTTTTTTTTTTTTTTTTTTTTTTTTTTTTTTTTTTTTTTT
>PVJA010008345.1:0-64760 GCA_004027025.1 Myocastor coypus
AGGCTATTGAATCTAAGCCTCCTAAAGCTCATCTCACCAATCTAGCTCTGCGTTTCATGCATTGTAATTGAGGGGAAAAGAAAAAGAAAAAAAAAGTAATGTTGATTTAAAAGGGTTAATGTTTAATTGTTTGATCAATCTTATATACCTATATGTATTAATCTAAACTGATCTGATGATGAAAATATGTAATATAACCATTGTTAAATTTAAACAATAAAAATATTAAATTAAAAAAAGACTCAAATTCCCTATGTGTACAACTACTTTCTCTCAGTTCAAAGAGAAAAAAATTCTTTTCTTTTTTTTCTTTCCTTATGAGTATTGATCAGAAAATTTATCATGTCCACACCCTGTGCTCTATATAACTATTATGAGGACAACAATATGCACTGTGTCAATTACTGCGAATGAACTACTAACATGGTTTGAAACTATCATATTGTTATTTCTTATTAAAAGTAATAAAAAAGACGTTAAAGAAACAAATTCCCAGTCTCCAATATGCAGAAAGAATCTAAAGATTTCTGTGTGCTCTAAGTGAAAATATTATCTCCTTACCAATAGGACTGAAGTTGTGAATCAAACATAAGCCCTTATAACTTGATTGGCTGAATTACAGTGCAAGTTTGCTATTCAACATTTATGTGTATTAGAAGTAGGTGAAGGTACTGATTAGAAAAGAATGGGATATAAACTAGGATGGAGAAGTTTGTGAAAAACTAGAGAAGACTGAGGACATTGAGTTTCCAAATTCTGAAGAGCTTATTTTATCAAAGGAAGAGATTTCTCCAGTCTGAGTGGCTGAGGTGTGTGCTCACCGCCTCATATGTCTTTGGTCTCTCATTCTATGCATTAGATAACTAATCCTGTGGTTTCTCATGGAACCTCCTACAGGGAGGTATACAGCATCACCCATTGGCAGATTCACAGTACCCCAATAAAATGTTTCTGTTTTCTAATTCTTATAAGTAGATGTTTTAGGAATAAGTAGGGCCCAGTGGTCTAAAGTGCCTGCTTAGGAAAACTCAGGCAACTGCAGGGGCAGTGGTTGGATCCCCATTAAAAAAAAAAAAAAGCAAAGTAATGATCAGAATGGTCTGGCATAGGAAGATCTATGGTACTGTCAGATTAGTCATGTTATTTCTTCATGAAAGCAAAATAGGTACGAAGTTCAAGAAACTAAAATTTTCATTGCGGCCAAGGCCAGTCAGATTGCTCAGCGGACTAAAGTGCCTACTTAGGCAGAGTGCAAGAGCCGAGGTTTCATCCCCCAGGACATGTTGAGAAAGAGATTGAGACTGGGTATGTTGATGAGTGCTGTAATCCCAGCACTTGGGAGACTGTAAACAGGAGAATCACTAAGAGAAAAATCTATGCAATGATACCCTGTAGGCCTTGTATTAAGTAAAAAAGAATCCATTGTGGGCCTCCAGCAAGAGTAGAGGCATATGAAATGAGATGATAAGAGTAGTTTTAGATCTTTTCTTATCTCATAATGGATCCATCAGGTTTTCGGTTCTTTCATTTTGAGAATGCAAAATTGGGACAGATATAGTTTACATTTGGAAAAATCCACATATTCTAGTCTGTACTGTGATGGACAATATGTTGGGAAAAGCCAGTGTAAGCCATTAGAGTTGCCTCTACCTGGAAAAACTAGTCAGAAACAATGTCACAACCCTGAAGAGAATGGACAGGTTGGTGGCACTATTAAGGGCTTGAGAGACACAGGGGTGGTTGCCAACATGTCCTCATTTGATTCTCTTATTTGGCCTGTGCAGCACATTGATGGATCTTAAAGAATGACTGTGGATGGTCATAGACTTACTGAATTGATAACTCCAATTGCAGATGCTGTTTCATATTAGAGTTCCTTGGTTGAGCAGGTTTCCATATCTCCTGATGCTTGGCCTGCAGCTAAGTGGCTTGCTCTTCATGCTTATTCATAAGGACTAACAGAAGTAATTTGCTTTTAGGTGGCAAGAGTATCAGCACGTAATTGCTATTCCACCTCATGGGTATATTAACTCCCAAGACCTGTCATAATTTCGTTCACTGGTATCTCAATCCTCTTTCTCTGTCACAAGGAATCACCTTGGTCCATTACACCGATGACATGCCAACTGGACCAAAGGAGCCATGGGAAACAAATACTCTAGACTTCTTGATAAAGCACTTGGGTATGGGAGGAGCAAATCCAAATAAAATGGAAGGTTCCTGAACTCAAGTGTGATGGTTTGTGTCTAGTTGTCCCCCTAAAGCCTCATGCAGTCTTGGGGAAGGAGCTTCTACAGTTTGAGATCAACTCATGATCCACTGGGATTATGAGTAATTCACTGGGATCATAGGTTTTAGTACTGCTGGGATTATGGGTGTGAGTGCTACACCCAACCTGGGGCTGATACCCTGAATATAATTTAAGAGTGACAGAGAGACATATTCTCCAGACTCTCTCTCTCTCTCAGCTGCTCTGCTGAACTGATGCTCTCTGCCCTGTACTACTCTACTTTGGAATATGGACTAAAGCCTCCAGTAACTGTGAGCTGTATAAACCTTTCCTTCCTTAATTTTGGGCAACGGGAGAAAAGTAACTGAGACAGAAAATTTAGTACTGCAGGATTGGGGTAGCTTCTGTGGCTAGGGCTAAAATCGTATAGAGCATGAGGAAATATGGCTTCTGAGATGCTGGACAAGCTGTTACATCTGGCCCCAGATGAGGACAAGCTGTGGCATCTGGCCCTATTTTATAACCAATAATGATAATAATAATAATAATAATAATAATAATAATAATAATAATAATAATAAATAAAATAAATAAGGGAAAAATGGCTACAGGGCCTGTGTGGATGTTGGAGTGTTGGAGGAGCACATTTCTTCACTTCTTCCTTGGAAATGTTGTTGCTCCAGTTCATTGCTCAGTGACTAAGAACGATACTAGTCTTTAGCAGAGCTCAAAACAAGAGAAGGATGTTCATCAGTCCAGGCTACTCTGCCACGGAAGTGATCAAGAGGATCCAGTGGTACTTGTAGTGTGAGTGGAAGATAACGATGTTGTTTTAACACTCATCTCTAGTTCTGTCAAGCTTCCTATGCAGCCTCTTCAGTTTTCTGACACATACCAATCTGGTAACTCTGCAGTGAGCTTTCAGGGCTATAACTTCTACTGCTGGCAATCTTCTATCAACTCTTCAGTATGCAAACACCCAGTTAGATTTTTCTGGGTCTGATTCCAAAGACAGCCCCTGGGACTCCTCCCCTTCTGATACTGTACACCTACCTAATTAAGGCTTTTTTATAACTACACATAGGTTTGTATTGATTATGTTCCTTTAGTGACAAATAATATACTCACAAAAGAAACTTTCAGACCTACTTTAGAAAGTGTCAAGAATGATGGGATACCTGTGTATAAAACAAGGGGGAATATTTTCAGCGTGACTAATGGCAATGTGTCTTTTAATATAACTTTTTTCAAATTTAGTTTTTGGTTATACCACTTAAATCACTCTGATATTTTAAGTGGATAGGGAAATCCAAAAATCTTAGAAAATCAGAAGAACCTAAAATGAATAAAAAATTCATCATAGTTTTGGATGAGGAAACTCCCAGCTGAACTTTACTGGAGAACTAAGGAATGTCTAGCTAGCAGGAAACCTCTATTGCCATGGAATAAAAATGCAAGCTAGGGAGAGAATACTACCTCGGAAAAAGATAGCTGATATTGTCCCTGAGTTGGACATGAGGGGTCATACAATTAAAGAAAATGGCAGAAGGCAGCATAAGTACATCACATTTGTAAAGATGGATCTGCAAGCTACTGCTGTTATTTATTTATTTATTTATTTTTACAGCCTCTGCCAATAACCCCACAGAAGTCACAGAGATGTAATAATTTGTTGTTAATGAGGAGTGGCCATTCATGTTGCTATGCCTCCTGTGGCCAGAGGAGGCAGCATAAGAGGAATAGTTTCTATCTTTGCACCTTCAATTTGGTCATTATTGTTTCTCCCTGGAGATAGAGTATGGTGACTAATAAGCAGTGTAGTCTGAGAAAAATGGTTTGGAAATAAAACTTGAACTGAGAACTAACAAATGCATGTAATTAACAAATAGAAAATTTGAGCAGGAAATGTATATATGATAGAGAGATGTTACGAGAAATACCTGGATGGAATTAGAGCCAGAGTCATGTGCCTAACTAGGAAAGAAAGGGGTGAAGGAGAAATCTGTGTGACATTGTGCTAGTAGGGGTCATATGATCTTGTAGGGCAGTAAGGTAGTTGTTTCTCATTGTATGTGAAAAAGGAAGCATCAGGAAGATGTAAGTTATTTTTTTTACAAAAAAGAAGTTGGTCATAATTCCTGACTTGTAATATCCTCAAATGTGTTCTAAAGAGTATGAATGGTAGCTTCATCTGTTCAAGATACCAAAATTTATACTGAGTAAACAACCAACATTTAGATGGATTCAACCAACATGGAATAAAACAAAATTATGAAGTCAATATTAAATAGAAACATAGTAGATGACATGAAAACATTAGAAGGTAGTGGGTTGGGGTGTCTGAGAAGTAAATTATCTCACTGTACACATAATGTGAATTTAGACCTATAAAATGGATAAGTTAACCAAGTTGATTAGATATCCGTGACTGGCAGTTTGGACAAGCACTAGTGTTGATAGTGCTATGAAGATACTTGTGATTGTGATTATCATTTATAATTAGCTAAATTAAAGCAACATGGTGAAGTCTGTGTTGTAGATGGACTATGTCTAGTAATTTGGGTTTTTTGTTTGTTGTTTATACCGAGGATCGAACTCATGACTTTGCACTTGCCATGCAGACCTGTTTTTCCATGGAGCTATCTTCCTGGCCCAATGCTCAATAGTTTGAAAGCTTTAAGAACAAAAGGCTGTTTTTTCAAGCTAGACAGGAATTTTTCCTTCAGATTGTAGCATAGAACCACCGCTTGAGTTTCAACCTTGTTAGACTGACTTGTGAATTTCAGAGTCTAGATTATAGCATCAGTGCTTAACTGAATTTCCAGATTGTTGGTGACTTCTGCATATATCATTTTGCTGTCCCTACCACTGCGCAGGAAATTTTCTTGAAAAAAAGTTCTCTGTTCCTCTTAATCTTTGTCATTTTGCCTCTATGTTTTTTTCCATCTCTGCTTCTGGTTTTCTGTCCCTATAAATATGAGTTTGATTCTGTATCTTTGTAAAACCTTGATAGAAGGCATCATCACGTTACACATAAACTAAAAAATAAATCTAGATAGATTAGTTAGAAGTAAAATTTTTAATTGGTAAACAGATACAGATATGTACAGGTTCATAGACAATATGGCTCAACCTGGTTTAATAAATAGAATAATTTTAAAATAAAAAATGAATATGTTTGTCTAAATTTTGAAAAGAAAAATATTATATATGTAAGTAACTACTGTATGTATCCTAAAGCTAATAACAACCAAAAATTAAGGAAGGTAAAAATTGCCAGTCTTTAACATATTAAGAACTATAAGTAAATAAGGATGTTCCTACATCCTAATTGAAAAGAAAGCTTAAGGGAAGACTAAAAAAAGCCTGTGTGTGTAAGGATAAGTTAGTTAAAAGGGTCAGAGAAAAACTGAAATTTCATGGAAGAATTTCAGGAAATGTAATCCTTACATACATTCTTGTTTGAGATGGAAATTGATATTAATATATTTTTTGATATTAATATTTTGAAAACCAATTTGCAACATACACTGGGGGTCCCTGACACAATAAATATTCTTTTAGAACTATGTCCTAAAGAAATAAACTGAAATGTATATAAAGACATAAATGACACATGAGGCATAATTATTTGTGGTAGCAAAAATTTGGAAGCAAGTTGAACTAAGCAATGCCATAAAGAATTTTATATAAATCATTATACTTCACAGGATGGGATAACTATGAAGGCATTAAAAATCGTGCCTTGAGGAACATGTAATGACATAAAAAATGCTCAAAATGTAATGTTAATTACATTTGCTTCTTTAAAAAAAGTCTGGAGTGTCTAGATAAAGACTGTGATTGATGCTAACATATTTATTTTTCCCTCACCTCAAATTCTCATTGAAATTTATAAAGAATAAATATGGGTAATAATTTATTTCAGTATTGGACATATAGCAAGAAAATCAATCCTGTTTCTGCACTAAGCAGTTGTGAAAGTGAACTATTTCTATTTCATTTTGATGGTTAGTTTATAATTTTGTACTGGAATTAAACAATATGGAGTAAGATGTCACATACATTAGAAGGATGAGATGTAAATGTACCCCCAAGTAAAAACAAAACTAACCACCACCACCAAAACCGTGTTTCTAAAATGAGAATTACATTACTATTTAGGTTGATGTTAACGTATGATTTTCTTCACCCTTCAGATTAACTGCAAGACAGTGAAGAAAGAAAGGCCAACTAAGAGGAGAAATGAAGACATAGGAGGTGCTCACATTTAAAATAAATTCTGCTAAAGAATCCTGAAATTTCTCAAACTAATTTTACTTGTTTGTACTATTAGCATTTCCATTTCAATCACTAAAAATCCTGTACCTCATTTGGTTTCCTTTTGAAGACTTAAAGGTATAAATCTCTACAAGTATATGTAAACCAAATTTGAAAACCCAGTTAGGTGTGTAACAGACACTTTTTTGTTGTTTGAATTTGCTGGTGAGAGCCTAAAATTAAAAAAATATAGAAAAAATTCTCTTTTCTCAGTTATCACCAGCCCCATTTATATTTTCCTGTGCCTAAACATTTATTAAACCCAAACCATAATATGAAGCATGATTGACAAATATGCTGAATGTTTAAGTTTTTTAACCTTATTTTAAATTTTCTACTAATTTTGTATCTTTATATCTGATAATCTGAATAACTAATTCAAAGATAACAATATGAAATAGCAACAACCATTGTTGAATCCCTATCATTTTGCTTAGTAAGATTCTATATCATTTTAATGTTATTGTTTATTCTCCTTAAATATGTTTTTAAAAGAAAAGAACATAGTAAAGACAGAGCCATTAATTCTCCCCCAAAAACTCTCATTTAAAATGAACCTATTCAATTATTCTTGGCACTTTCTAACATGGTTCTAGAATTCCTCTTTCATGAATATCTTTAGTTGCACTGTAATACCTACCTGGATGTCTAAAATATGCTCGGAATCTTTACTTTTCATGCTGATCTTGAATTTCAGGGAGAGTCTCAAGTTGGATAGTATCAGGCCTCACAATTATATGGATAAGAACACACCCTAATGTTTTTATGAGTATACCTTTTTATTGGCACGAGGCAGCAACATTCACTGACATCGTTTTGATCTCATCTAATAAAGACAATCATAAAAAGGACTTTCAGAACTCCTGTATAAAGTGGTAAGAATGATGGGATAAATGTGTTTGAAACCAGAGACTATATATTA
Organism: Myocastor coypus; assembly: GCA_004027025.1. Classification (NCBI taxonomy): domain Eukaryota; kingdom Metazoa; phylum Chordata; class Mammalia; order Rodentia; family Myocastoridae; genus Myocastor; species Myocastor coypus. The sequence continues at coordinate 7,473 of PVJA010008345.1, forward strand.
AAGGGAGTAATTGGCAACATGTCTTTTATTTAGTCATTTTAAGCATGTCACATATTTTGATCGCATCTATCATAATGGCAAGCAAATATGCAAAAATAGACAGAAATACGCCTATGGACCATTGGTGAGTCTTTTTTTTTTTTTTTAAGATAGGGTAGCAGACTAGACAGTTGTCTTTCATTTCCAGTTGTTTAGATAATATCTCTTTCTAAATGCAAGCGGCCATTCACTTATGAAATCATTCAATGATTGTCATTCTGGTAAAATTAGTCTGACTGATACTGCAGATGTATGATAGGTAATCAAATGAACAAATCCTGCTTTCAGGCCTTCTGGGTAATGACATCTTTGTGGCTAACTTTTTTTTAACAAGAATCAGGACGCACAGACTCTGTTATGTTACATGGACTTTTACAATAAATATAACAGGACTTGACCTGTTTTAATCTCTGAAATGATACAGGAAGTGGTAGTTTAATTGGAGAGAATCAGAAGTGTGGACATGTGTACATTTAAAATAAAATTATCAGAATATAGTAATAGAGTTAATGCATAGTGGAATAAAAGATAAAATATATATCCAACAATTTTTTTTTACGTAGCTGAGTAGAATGTGAAGTTCTTAATGGCATAAAATAAAAGTCTGATAGAGGGAGATGAAGGAAATATAAAACTTCACGGTAACATTGCCAAAATGAGATGCTTAAGTATAGATATCAACAAGTTAGTTGTGAATGAAATTAAATAATAGCCTAGACTTGGAAATATAATTGTTAGATCTCATCCACGTAGCTTATGTTTGAAGCCTCAAGGATATATGAGAGTCTAGATTAAATGAATTTATGTCGTTTCTCTTTTTCCTAAAATCTATCATGTCTGGGGAAGTATATGTACCACATCATTACACTGTAGCCAGCCAGAAATTGAAATCATACATCAATAAAGGATTACAGGTATAAAGTTTCGAAGAGAAAGCAAACAAATAAAATAAACACTATTCGCAGGAAAGGAGGACAGGAGAGGACAGAAACTACACCATGAAAGAAAAGGGTTTCTGCAACCAGGAATCCAGAGGGTGTTTGTTTTCATCCCTTTTCATTAATATGGCAGAAAGACCCACCTGACTGGAGCTTGATAGAAACTGGATAGTTCTGGCTACTGGGCCCTTAACTTGCCTGCCAGCCACCACCATCACCTACATGCAGTTCCAGAATCTGATCTTTAGAATTCATGAATTTATAAAAAAACTTTCACATACATGGACAAGTTAGACATCAAGGGAGCAATTTTGTACACTTAGTGTAGTAACATAGTAAGAGAGCAATTGTATATGTGTGTGTGTGTTTGTGTGTGTGTGTATACACCATGCACACACACATATGCATGTCTAGACATAGCTATATATTTCATATATTGAGTTTTCTGCTATGTAGTCCCTTCCCCTTTAGCTTTTTAATTTACCACAGAGTTGTGAAGGGCAACTAACTTTAGAAGGAGCTTCTGGTACTTGGAAAATCCATGCTGCTTCTCAGTGTGCTCTTGCTTCTCTTTTCCTCTCTTCTCTTCTCTTCTCTTCTCTTCTCTTCTCTTCTCTTCTCTTCTCTTCTCTTCTCTTCTCTTCTCTTCTCTTCTCTTCTCTTCTCTTCTCTTCTCTTCTCTTCCCTTCCCTTCCCTTCCCTTCCCTTCCCTTCTCCTCTCCTCTCCTCTCCTCTCTCCTCTTTATCATCTATCTATCTATCTATCTATCTATCTATCCATCTATCTATCTATCTATCATCTATCTCTATTTTTAAAGAGTACAAAATAGTGTTAAAACAGAAAAGCTACAAATGATACAGAATTTCACTAAACAAAAGGTGAATTACACAGTATTAATTATAATGCACGGTATATATATTAAACTGAGACAAGAAAAAGTACAAAGAATTGCAAAAAGATAATACCAAGCAGGCATTGACTGTTCCTTTCCATAGACCAGCAGAAAGTCACAGTACAGTCGTCCAACCTACTCTACTTATATACCTGGATATATTTCCTTCCCCCACACTTTCTCCCATTCTTCTCAACTCAGTAATCCCTTCCATTAGAAATGTTTTATTCCCTTTCCCACTTTCCTTTGCTTCTCTTATTAATTTCTCCTTATAGAAAGGACTTTACCCTTTTAGTTAGGATTTTGCCCAAAAGCTGAGATCTTCATTCCATTATTTTTATTTCTTTCCATATAACACCACAAGAGCAAGCAGATGTCTTGAATTTAACAGAATGTCAATAGAGTGGTAATGAATTTAACTTTTTCCATGATTCTGGTCATGAAGACAATTTGTTGCACACTGAATCAAAAATTTCCCTTTGAGGTTTAATGTAAATATAGTTAAGTAGTTCCCTTTGAGGTTTAATGTAAATATAGTTAATCCATTCTGAACCATATGTATCTTTTTATTTTGCACCTCAAAAATGCTAAAGAAAATAGAGTACAACATAGTATGAAAGGAGAAATTAAAGCATTTACCTTCAGGATCAATTTTTACCAAAAAACATCCATCTAATGTCACTTTTTTTTTTCTTGTTTCAGAACCTTTGTTTATTCACTCATTATTGTGGCCGGCTCAGCCCACCCAGAGGGCAGGGCTGGTGCAGCATGTGGTGCCGGGGATTGAACTGTGGTCTCTGAAGCCGCCCAAGCTTTCCCAGGCAGGCACTGTAGACCACTGAGCTATCCCGCCGGGCCCCTAATGTCACTTTTATTCTCCCTTGCAGTTCATAACTCTCTGGCAATGAGTGACCACATTATAATTCATCATATTCAACACCTTTTTATAGTTATGTTGGGCAGTGCATCTGAAAGAAACCCTCACTTTCGTTTCATTTTTCCACAAGCATTTTATCACATCACTGCTAATTTCCACCTTATCTTCTCCTTCCTCGGTGGGATGCTCCTCTGTGAAGAATCTGCATGGCTTTTGATGTTTCTGGGGTAAATAGAGAGAGGATTTACAAATAAAGACAACAGATGGAAGCTAAGGTCAGGTGGAGCCCTCTTTCCAGGTGAGGGGAAAAGTCCTGCTCAACCATGCAAGGGGTGTTTGTATGTATTTCAAAAGGTAGTATCATGTGACACCAGGTTTCCTTGCAACTAATGACTGGAATTATCTCAAACAAGATGTTTCTCAGGAAGGACTGAAACAGCTTGATTGCTTTAGACACTCTTCATCTTTGGAGACCTTGTCTTGGCCCCATATATGTGACCAACTTTCAGCTTCAGCCACTCCTTACACTCCTGGGGTATAAGTCAGCAGCATAGCACTTGACTGGCAAAGCACAAGCTCTTGAGTTTGATTCCTGGTTCCTCTGCTGCCAAAAAAGAGAGAAAAACCAAGTGCCTTCTACTGCTCACTCTGAAGTTTGCCATGTTCTTCAGTACTCAGGTCCTCCTTATGATTCTCAAGAAGTCCCTTGCTATCTGCCTCACTGACTTACAGGCTCGTACTTTTGCCCAGGGATAAAGTCTCCTCCACTACCTGTGCATATGACTCTTGAAAGTCTGAGGTTAAGTTACACATTCTGGCCAGTTTCTGCTAGGCTGAGTTTAAGGTCTGGTACATAACTTCTTCCTAGATGCTGTCAATAAGCTCAGTGCAGTAGAGGACATTGAAATATTTCTTCCTGGATGTATATACATATATACAAGGACATTGTTTCAGTAACATTAAAACACCTGGAGAATTGTGCCTTTGTGTATAACTTCTTATAGTTTCAGACCACTTGCTGGTCCATGGGCTGCAAAAGAGCTGTATTTGAAAGAAGAAATTTGACTTTGATGAGGTCATACCCACCATCCATATCATAGGTGGGTGTGCTGGTCCATTGCCCATGAGAAGAAGGTGATTTTCTGGCAGTTAGTTGACAGGAAGGTATTTATTAACCATAGATTCAGACACATCATGGAATTGTTCCATGAAAAATTGCCTCTAGACCCAAGCTTTTATATTGGATTTCCATACAACACACAATCTATCCTTTTTTTTTTTACATTATTTTCCTGGAAAGTACAAGAGGTCAGGAACAGTATACTACTGGAGGCTTAATCTTTAGGTCAGTACTTGTGTTTGCACCCAACAAAGGGTCAATCTATCTGTCTTGGGTTTGTAAACCGGAAATGCCTTTCCCTCCAGTGATAAAGGTTTTATTTGGCTTCTTCTCCCAGAAACACTCTGTTTCATAGCAGTTGAAAAGTAGTTTATAAAGGATGCATTGGTGGATTTATTCTCACAGGCTTCTGCACCAGCCCTGTCAGACTGGAAGCCTCACCATTTTTTACCATACTTTAGATCTTTAGATGCCATTTATCTTGTAGAGTTTACTGAACCACTTTTCAGTGGCTCTACATTCACTAGTTGCGTTTCTGGGTGGTCTTATAATAAATCACTATATCAGTTCCTGGTTTCTCATCCAACTACACTAACAAAAGTTTTCCTGACTCTCCCAGCACTTGTGTTCTCTGCTTAGCTAACTGCATGACTTCTTTGACCACATTGGCTCCTTTAATCACACCTTCGAAACCATCAAGACTGTTGACCTCACCGTCTTCAATTCTGAGGCCAAATTAGTCACAAGGACATCAGGCTGTTCCTTTTCTGCAGTTTCATTCTTCAACCCTATGTTTGTTTTCCTTAAATTTTTCTTACCAATCTTGCTCTGAACTTCTCTGTTACTTTCATTATCGATCTGTACATTTTGGTTCTTTTCATTACTGCTCTGTAATTTCTTTTTACCTTCATGCCTGCTTTGTACATTTCTTGGAGAATGTTGGATTTAATGTTGTTGGGTACGATATGATCTACACACACACACACACACACACACACACAAATTCACCACGTGTGTACTTCCTTAACTGAAGGAAGTCTTGACCACATGTTAGAGTGGAGAAGAGGGCTGCATGTATGTTCCTGGCATGTTCATGGCTCTGGCTGTGTTCATTGCCCAATGGAGAGTCTGCAAAAGGAAGCAAAATTTTTCTGAACCCTTCTGTCTGTGAACCAAATTGTTCATTAACAGAAGCCTTCATGAACCAAAGTAGTACTGTACTCTAACTCTCTGTAATGGTCACAGCATCAAAAAGTAATAAGAAAATCCAAACTTTTTTTCTGAAATACTTATTAATTCCATTTTTTCATGTTTAATTTATTTCATCTATTTAATGCTTTAGAAGTGACACTTTGCAGTATTCTAGTGCATTCACGGTAGCTTCCTACATATAATGCTTTGAGGGTTTATTACACAATTCAAAGGTAATTGTAGCTAATTTGTCCTTCTTTCTACCCAAAAACAATTCTTATGCCCTACCCCTTCATTTTGACATTAGATAGAGATTTCCACAGGGACCTCCACCAAAGATCCTATTTCTTTTCCTTAGCTTTAAATTCCTCTTCCCACTTTGGCAAACATGTTGAAGTTTTTCTTGTCTTCAAATCAAGGGAATTTAAAAAAAAATCCAGTCATCGGTTGTATGTCCTGCTGTGCTACTGGGTGAGCTCTTCTCCTTTATAGACATAATTCTCCATTCTAACACACCTCTCTTTGGTCCCTAGTACTTTCCTAAATTGTGTTTGCTGTATCACACCTAAAACTGTTGTTGAAAAAATCCCTGGGCACTTATTTGACATCTCAGAACCAATTCATATCTCTTATACTCAATCTTTATTTTAGATTCTATTAGTATGCTAATGATTGCCAAATCTGTTCTTCTTCCTCAACCTCTCCTGAGTTTCAGTCATATATATTTAGGAAAAATGCATGTTTTTGTTCATGTGATTGGATGCTTTAATTAAAAATTGAAAAGACCATCAACAGAGTCCTGCTTGTAAATTACTATTGTGCCTGAAAGTCAAAAGGGTCAGTGAGAAACTTCAAAATATGCAGATAATGTTAGATAGATACTGGTTTTGGATTATTTGAAATATTTTGTTCTAAATACAAAAAATAGATGCTTATTACTGGGCCTGAGGACAGCTTCAGAAAGAAGTTTAAAATGCTATGTTCTTGTGAGTATCGCTGCATTATTATAGAAACCAGTGTTCATTGTTATTATGCTGCTTTGATAATACATTTATGTAAAATTAAATTTTATTTGAATTAATGGTTTAGAAGTAGCTAGTTTTGGGCTTGTTTCTTAGTTAAGTATATATTGTTTGAAGATAATGATATGACAGTATTATGGAATTCAGTAGTTACCCCTTGTAGAGTGATTAGCAGTTTCTCTTGTAGTATTTGGGAGCTGCATTTAGCTGAATGTATTATTATATATTTTTTAACATCACTCATGAGTTTTATTTTATTTTATTTCATTTCATTTTATTTTATTTTTATGAATTTGGTACAGGGTCTGCAGGGTTTACAGGGTCTCACTACGTAGATTGGACGCTTAATGATTTTCCTGTTTTCAGCGTCACAAATGCTGGGATTATAGGCACTTGCCACCATGCCCAGTTTCAATCCTTGTCTGGGTGCATCCTGGGGGTCGGGCTGGCGCAGCAGGCTGGGGATTGAACCCCGGTTGCTGTGCTATGCCTCAGCAGGCACTTTTTAGTCTGCTGAACTATCGTGCAGGCCCTTATCACTCATGAGTTTTAAATCTACAAAGTAAACTTGAAGATTATGCATCCATTTCAAAGAACACTGAATATTTTGGAAAATGTAAAAATTGAGCTATCACTATAGGACTGATTTCAATAGGACTAAAGAAGAGTGATTTTTCTTCTCAAATTATAATCTTTGAATAAAATGTACAAATAATTCTATTTCTTTTCATTTTTATACAGTTCTATATTTGATATCTCATAGCTTGGTTATCCTCTAGTTTCTATGGTTCTCGTTTTTGAAATTGTTAGTACACTTAAAATTATCCATGGGATCCCTAAAAAGTTAATATAAGAAGTTTTATCTTTTATAGTCTCAACTATCTTTATTTTAGTGCTGTATATATCTTTTGATTTAGAGTAAAACAACATTAAGAAATAGTGCCAGAGTTTCCCAATCTTCCACATTGTCAAAAAAAAAAAAAAAAAAAAAAAAGACAGTATCTTTAAAATCTCATTTTTAAACAGGACAGATTCCATTAAGGGTTCTTACAATATAGCAAAATCACAGGTGAGGATAGAAACACTTTAACAAATAATTATAGCCAATTATATACCCCTAAGTGATAGATTTGATGAAATTATTTAACATTTTTATTAGTACAAAAATCTTAATGCATAGCATTTTTGGAACATGCCAGATTTAACATTAATAGCAGAACACACAATTATCAAGCACAAGCTCTAGGGCACAGCTGAAATGTAATAAAATTTGGGTGGTATATTTATAAATATTGACATCATGCTATAATTTTTCTCATCATTATCATTGTCTTCATAACATAATTTTAACTCTTCATTTGTAAATATGAAATTTCTGCTCCAATGATATTATCTATTAATTGATAATAAAATTAAATACACTACATGGATATGTCTATGTGAAAATAACTTTATATTGCAATAGAAAAAGTCCGGAATAAATATAAATCCATTACGCATGTACTTTATCATCAGTTGATTGCTCTTTGTGCATATATCCTAACATTGACAGCGTCAGATTTTAATTTGTTTCTAGATTTTTTTAGATTTCAAATCTTATCTGTGTTCATTGTGCTATATCAAACTTATGCACTTGTGACTTTTTTTTAGACTTGTAATTTTGGGTGGTAAATGTAATGACACTTTGTATAATCTATTATTGTCACATCGGACTTATATTTCATTTAGAGACTAGAAAAGATATTTAAACATTCATATTTGCACACATGAAGCCAAGAAAACTAGTGACTAAAATCAATAAATATCTACTTAGGAAATGCTATTAAGTATGGAAAGAAGATAATTATTTCTGTTCATGATGTAAATTATTAATACATGATATAAACAAATGATAGAAGAGATTCATTTAACACATCTCCACTGAATAGAGATTAAAAATCTGGAAAAGGAGTAATGTCACAGAAATCTGTAAGAAGAGTAGAGATTTTCTGCAGAAATGAATGGTGTTTATATTTATGTGAACTAGAGCAATGATGAAACTCAACATGTAGGAACTGATGTGTTCATTCTATTTGTTCAATATGATGATTTTGAAAAGAAAAAAAGCCAGTGTCCCATAGCCACATCATTTATTATTAGGATATAAAAATTAAATATATCATTAGTAGTACCAAGACATAAAGTTAGAAATAAGTTACTGCAGATCGCTTTATTTTTGAAAGACTAATTGATTACTGAAATTGGAAACAGTATTTGATGAACTGAAATTCATTATCCTGGTTATCCACAGTTATGAGAAAAAGATAATATTCATCTCCTCTGCCTGTGTAAATAATTACTTAAAAATGTCAAAAAATATATGTTGTATATTTTTCCACTCATAGGAGTACTTTATAGTTTTTTTTTTTGATAAGTTATTGGAATTTCTTCACTTCAATTTTTGTTTGATTTATTTGAGTATTATCGTTTTTTTTTTAAAGGTAACAAAGTATTTTTGCTGTATCTTTTAAACTTCAATAAACAACTGTCAGCTATACTGGGTGTGTTTCATGTTACTTTGTGTTTGTCTTACTTAATTCATTATTTCCTCCTTCCACTACTCTTGTGTTTCACTTTTTTAACTGAAAAAATTGTTACAGTAAAAAGCATGTTGTTCCTAATTCCCCCAGAATGCTTAGTAACTTTATTTATTTATTTATTTATTTATTTACTTACTTACTTATTGTTTTGCATTAATTTTAGTTCCATGAGACATGCAGGGAGAATATTTATTTGGAAATCCTTCTTTTCTAATGTAAACATTGATTAATACTTTTTTATGCATCCTTTTTCTCTCGTAATATACCTGATGACAGCAATATGAACTATTTTGGATTTCACTCGCTTCTACCAATGAGTTTCATTCTTTCATATGTGTTTATGATGGTAATCATGTATTCTCATTTATAAATGAAATTAATAAAATATTCCTAGTACAGCAGATCTATTGATGAACTTCTTCAGTCTTACATGTCTAGAAAACATTTCCCTTATACTTTTTCTGTGGTGGTTAGCTTTGCTGGCAACATTATTTTAGCTGGAGGAACTTCTTCTGTCTCTTTTTTATCCTTTTTTCTTCCCTTGTGTTCTTCCTTCCTCTTGTTTTCTTTTTCTTTTTCTCTTAAACTGTTATTTTATTCTTTTCTACCGTGCAAAGTTCCTGCTAAATACTTTCACGTTGGGTTGATTATATGATAGGGGATCCCTTCTTAGCTTCCTCTTGTTCCCTTTAAAATGTTTGCATTTGACCTTTGACAGTTTGATGGTAATGTGCCTCCAAGAAGACTTCATTGAATTTTATGTGTTGCAGGTCTTCTAAGTTTTATGTGTGTCTTAGTTACTTTTTACTCATTGTTGGGACAAATGCCTGACACTCAAAATGAAGGAAGGAAAGGTTTATTTAGCTCACAGTTTGTGGAGGTTTTAGCCCATATTTGGCTGGCCCAAGGCTGAGTGGAACAGAGCAGAGAGCATCCAGTTCATGGCGGCGGAACAGCAATAAAATGGTGACAGAGGTAGCCAATCAATCAGGGCAGCAGAGCAACAGCTCTAGTCTGTCTCTCTGTCTCTCTTTAAATTACATTAGGCTCTTGCCGGGCATGGTGGTGCATGCCTGTAATCCTAGCACTCGGGAGGCTGAGGCAGGAGGATCAGTGTGAGTTCGAGACCAGCCTGGGCTACAAAAGTGAGCTCAAGGCCAGCCTGAACTGCATAGCGAGACCCTGTCTCAAAAAAGACAAAAAAAAAAAAAAAAAAAAAAAATTACATTAGGCTCTCTGTCTTAGCCTATCCACCTCAGGCCACACCTATAATTTCCAGCAGTACTCTGACCCATAATCCCAGCAGTACTCAGACCCATAATCCCAGGGATCATGGATCAAATCTCAAACTCTAGAAGTCTCCGCCCCATGGTTGTATGAGGCTTTGGGGGGACAACTAGACATAAACCATAACAGTGTGTTTGAATATATTTATTTCTGCCAAGGCTTAGGAAGATTTCAGACATTATTTTGTTAAATACACTTCAAGGTCACACAATGCATATATGTTAGTGTTAATGATATCTCATACAACTTTAGACATTTTTGCCTTTTGAAATTCCTTTAGTGATTTTGTCTCTTGTTTGAGGTATTTCAAAAGATACATCTTCAAAACTATATATTTTTTTTCTTCTGCTTGTCTTGGTCTCCTACTGAAGCTGTTCACTGCATCACTTTTTATTTCATGGATTGAATTCTTTAGCTTTGTGATTTACTTTCAGTGCTTATGTATGATACTTACAGGCATGCCTGTTTTACTGCACTTTTTATTATGGTTCATGATTTCGGTAGTGGTAGTCCCCCAATGTTTCAGACTTTCAGTTAGTATTAGAAGGTTATCTGTGATCCATGATCTTCACTTCAACTTCTGTAAGTTTTTTTTTTTTTTTTTCAGGATTTAACTCTGCAACTTGAACTCACAGTGATTCTCCTGTTTCCAGCCTCCGCAGGGCTGAGATTACAGGTTCAAGTCACCATGCCAGGACTTGGTCCCTGGCTCAGCCCATGGTATGTGGCAACCACCTAGTTGTTTTGTTCCACTATTGTCTGTGAAGCCGTTTTAACAAAATCACTGAAGTTGCTTAAACTGTAGATGAATTCACTCCCTCACTCCCTCCCCTATAGTGAACCATAAGCCCACAAAGAGCAACAAGACCATTAAAAATATGCAACAGAACAGATTAGGAAGTATGGTAATTATCAAACCTCAATATCCTGTGACTCTCAGGTGATCTGCAGTGCCTAAAGAATACATGACTGTAAACCCTGTAACAATTGTGTGGCAATTCTGCAACATGCTTGTGAGTATTGAAATGTGATTGCTGTAGGTACCTAGAAAGTATATAACCTGAAATAAAAGTTCATGCCAGTACTGACAATTTGGGAACCCTTACCCAAAATCAGGATCTTGGTCTCACACTTGCATTAAGTTTGCTTGTTCCCACACATTTGTCTGTTTCGTGGGGGTTTATCTTCACTCACGGTCATCTGCTACTACCTATACGTAAACATGGCAGGTATTCTAACTTCTGCAGTAACTGCCTCATCAGGTATTTTTTCCCTTCTATTTGGGGATTTGGGGACTCTAGCTGCTTAGATATGGTAACATTGAAAGTAGGCTAACTAACAAGTTGTCTGCATTTTAAGTGTTCTGTGTAAAAAAGAGTTTTGTATCTCCCAATTCAGCAAAAGAGCTGCAAATTATGAAGTTTTGTAAGAAAGGCAGATTAAAAATCAAGACAGACCAAAACCTAGGTAGGTCTCTCATGGTAAACAGAAAAACTGTGAATATAAAAGAAAATATCTTGAAAGAATCAAACTGATAGGGCTTTTTTATACTACTGTTGATAGTAAAGTAAATAGACTTATTGCTGATATGGAGAAAACATCTATATAGAAGATGATCTCAGCTATAGTATTACGTTAAGCTAAAGAATATCAGAGAAAAAAACCTAAATCTCTTAGAATTGTCTGAACGCTGACAATGGTGAAGAAGCTGTAGGGAAAAAGTTCTGAATTGGCAGAGGTTGGTCATGAGCTTTATGGAAATATGCTACTTCTATCACATAAAAATGCAAGTGAAAAATAAGTGCTGATAGAGAAACTATAGGTTATAGCCAAAAAAATCTACCTAATGCCATTGACAGAGTTGCCTACAACACACAACAGATTTTCCAAGCAGATTGAAAAGACCTCTATTGCCAAAGACACCACCTCAGATCAAAGTTTGAAGGACAGGCTGACCATCTTGTTAGGAGCTGATGCTGCTGGGAATATTAAATTTAGGCAAATGTTCATTTATCATTCCAAAAATCAATACCCATAAGAACTGGACTAGATATACTGTGTCTGTGCTATAGAAATACAATAGTAAAGCCTAGATTCCAGTATCGTAGTGCACAACCTGAACTGACCTTGAGTCTATTGTTGAGACCTGGTAATAAGAAAATTTCCTTTAAGGATGTTACTACTTATTGACAATTTACCTGTTCACCCAATAGCTGTGCTGAAGATATATAAAAGGATGAATGCTATTTTTCCTGCCTGCTAATACAACATCTACACTGCATCCCATAAGTCAAGGAGTAAATTTGACTTTCAAATCTTATTATTTAAGAAACACATTTTATAAGGCCATACCTGCCATCAATGGTGATTACTTGATAGATCTGGAAAAAGTAAACTGAAAACCTGCAGAAAAGGTTTCACCATTCTAGATGTAGTAATATAGAATAAATTGGAAATAATTATGCTCTTCCTCTGTCATATGTACCCACATATATGTATGTAATTATTTTCTCGTGTATTTGGTACAGGGTCTCACTAAGCAGTTTTGATTTGTAGTGATTGTTCTGTTTTACAGCCTTCCTAGTGCTGGTATTACAAGCATTTGTCACCATTCCAACCCTCGTTTGCCGGATTGAACCCTGGTCCCTGTGCTTGCCTAAGCAGGTTCTTAGTCTGCTAAGCTATCTCACTGGCCCAGTATGTTGCATTATTTGAGCTATGGCTAATTTAGAAACAATTAAGCATTTGGATAATTGAGAAACAAATGTGAAAACATTAATCTTATCTGTTACCAGACTGTGCTGAGGGCCAGGACAAATTCATGTCAGTCAATTAACCATAGCTTTTCCTTTCTTCTTTTTTTTTTTATCCAGTAGTGTTATATACTTTAGCTGTGCTCACTAATTTGAATAAAGAAATAAGGAAGAAATGACCACTTACAGTTTATGAATGAATGCTGGCAGTGACTATGGCATAAGAATAATGGGTATAGACAGTTAAATGTATAGGCAAGGTAAGGTGTGAAGTGATAACAACGCTTGTAAGCTGAAAGGCTGGGAAAGTTAAGATTCGAGGGTATGATAGATTTTACAATTTCTTTATTTTTCTGTACTTTTAAGGAAAGGGTCTACAAGTGTTTAAGGTCTCACTACTAGATTTGACTCACAGTGATCTGCCTGTTTACAGCCTCCCAAGAGCTGGGATTACAGGCCCTCACCAGCGTGTCCAGTCTCAATTGCTTTCTCAGCATGCTCTGGGGGCAGGGCCAGCATGCTAGGCCCAGAGATCGAACCCCCCTCCTTCCCCATCCCTGTGCCTGCTTGCACGCACTTTAATCCACTGAGCTATTTGGCTGGCCTGATTTTACAATTTAGATGAAAGGTGAGCAGAGGAATGGGGAGAAGCAACATGACTATGTAGAGAGAGAATGTGCAAGGTGTCATGCGTCAAGGGGGCGAACCTGAATTTGTACACGTGATGTGCTTGAAGTGTTTAGGTGTGGAGAAATTATGCAGTGAATTATTTAGTGCATCATCTTGTGCTAGATGGAGGTGAGGAGTGAAAGTAGACCAAAGTATGAACACTTTAGTTAATGGAAAGTAGAGATAACAATGAGAAGTGCTAATTAGATGATAGTGATAGTCTTGTTATATACGTCTCCTATGCTGAGGTGTAAGACAAAAAGTGAGGAATTTTAAGTTACACGAATGGAGCAAATTGAGAGCGTGAATTTAAATTCATCATTTGCATGTGGGTCAGTTGAGAAAATACAACATTGTACTTCAGAAAGCAATGGGGGAAGAGCGTTTTCACTGAAAAAGAACTGTTGCTTTCAGTCTTGTTTTTATGGATGGAGGCATTATCTAAATTAACAAGCTTGTCCACTTGCATCACCTCCTCAGCAGTAGCCCCCTCTAGGAAGCAAACTGAGTTCACTGAGTCGAGATGGCTGAGCCATGCCCTCACTTGTGAGGCATCATCTTGGGTGCACAAGGCATATGTGATGCCTTTCTTTGTTTCTCTGTGTAGTAAGCTGACCAGGGGAGCTGTTGGGACGTAATTATACAGTTGTCTGTTCAATGTGTGGCTAGAGTGTAAGCAATGGTCGTGCTGTGTAGGAGTGTCTCTTACCTAAATTTCCTATATTTATTCTTAAAAAATGATAAAGCCATGGCTGGCCAGATAGCTCAGCAGTTTAACGTGCCTACCTAGACAGGCCCAGTGACTGGGGTTCCATCCCTATGTGCAGGCAGGCACTGTCCCCAGGGTGTGATTGAGACTGGATGTGGTGGCATGCATCTATAAACCCAGTGCTTGGGAGTCTGAAAACAAGCAGGACCACTAGGAGTATTATCTGTGTAGCAGGACCCTGTAGACCCTGTACTAAATTCATAAATAATAAGAGATAAAGGTATTATTTGGACCTATAGCTATGTTACTCATAGATCGCTTCTCAAGTTTTCACAGATTGGAGAATAAGCAGAATGCTACTAGTGTTTTCAAGTTCCAAGAAAGAAAAGGGTCTAGGGGGAAAAATACAAAATAAGAAATAACAAGCTAGCCCATAAGGATGGGAGAAAAGTGAATTTAGGTTCAAAAAATTATTAACAGAACTGTGCCAGATCAAGGATGACCAATAGTGGTGATGTTTTACATCCTAACAGCTGCTGGCCAGAATTTTGTGGACTCTTAGGCAAAGTAGACAGTGGGAAACACATGAAGATGAAGTACATGGCTGTTTCCTTGGTAGGCAGCCAAAGTAGCAGGCAGTGATCCCCAGCTCAAAAGGGCTGGATACCTGCTCACACTTCATATTCAGGAGTCCTCTTAGGGACCGGAATGATAACCCTAGGGTGTGATGCCTGAGAGCTTTAGTGTAGCAAAGCTTCTACTGTTTTTCTCTCTGGTAACCCAGCCACAATCTCCATCTAATTAATTATCTTGCCTATTACTCAAACATATATGAAAAGCACTTTCAACCTTCCGAAAAATCCTTTCTGCATAAGTAGGATGCATTCAGGTTATCTCCTGTATTATACATGCTGAAAACTTGTGTTTGGTACTAGTGGAGCCAAATTGTGAAAGCTTCCCAGCAAACTCTGAGACTCTGTATGTTCTTTTTCTCACTTTTACTGTTCTCTCTGCCTGGATTTCAGTTATTTTTCTTTTAAGCAGATTCTTCTCATTTATTTATTCAATATGTCATCTATCTTATGTCAAATATTTGTGAAATATTGAAGACATAGCTACAAATAAACATTATTTCAAAAGCAAATACCTACCTGTAAATCTACCTGAAACTTTTAAATGGTTTTTCTTGGTTTTATTCTAGACACAAAGGATCAAAATATCACAGAATGGCTTTGAAAAATCGCACTTATGCCCTATGTGTGATTTATATCACCTCAAATACTATAATTAGTGAGTTAACATAAACAACAAACTGACAATTAAAATCATCCGTGTGGATTAAAACAAAGGTTATGTTTCATGGAACAAACTATCCTATTGAACAATGATCTAATGTAGGTGAACTGGAATCTAAAATGATGTGTCAATAAAGAGCAGGATTTAGCTAAACGAAGCTCATGAGAAAAAGAGACAGGTCCTAAGGAAATTTGCATGGATATGTAAAGTCAGTGTGGTTTCTTAATGGCTTCCTTTAAGAAACAGAGAATAATTCATGTACAAGTTATGTATTTGCAGTGAGACAAGGAAAAGCAGAGGTGATAGTAAGATATAAAGCTGGAGCATATGAAGCAAACATCCATGTCAGGAAGGGACATTCAAAAGCATCTTAGGAAGTTTGTGCCTCATGATCCAGGAAAAAGATGGCATAGAAAGGCTTTAATTGCCGGGCCTGGTGGCTCACGCCTGTAATCCCAGCACTTGGGAGGCTGAGGCAGGAGGATTGATGTGAGTTCGAGACCAGCCTGGGCTACAAAAGTGAGCTCAAGGCCAGCCTGAACTGCATAGCGAGACCCTGTCTCAAAAAGACAAAAAAAAAAAAAAAAAAAAGAAATGCTTTAATTGAAGCAGTATATAAATACACTTATTCAAGGAGTATCACTGTGATGTGGAGAACAAAGTCAAACTACTAACCAGGAAGGTAATGAAGAAATCTAGCTTAGTGTTCCAAAACTACAAAAAGCATACACATTTTCTGGAGAGAGTAGACAGTACCCATACCATCCATGTAGAAACACTGCATTTGAAATTTTAAAAAACTTATCCTTTGTATTCTTTGTTATGTTCTTTCCTATGTGTCAAAACAATAGTCAAAAGCTCCGTATAACTTAGAAAAAATATACAGATTTTAGAAATTTTTGACTAATAATTTATAGTGATTTAAACTTATGGTCAATAAATGTTGTACCCTGCTCTAGTCAAAAGATGATATCAACCTGGCCTAGGATAAAAACAAGAAAGTGACATAAGAGATGAACTTGAAAGGTCTTTACAAAGTACAAGGCATGAAATTGAGCAAGTTATTACAAGAATGAGTTGGGAGAGGAACACAACTAGATATATGAATATATCTGGTTTATACAATTAGCAGATGATGTGAGAGATTGTTTATTGACATAGAAAAATAGAAACCAAAAATACAAAGAAAAGTATTCCAAACATTCATCTTCACTGGGCAATGAGGGAAACGGAAAGTAAGGATTGCCAGAAAAAAATGATGAAATTCATTGGGTTTTGTTTTGTGGTGTTTTAATGTACACAGCATAAATGTTTCAAAATGCCTTATGAAGAGTTTCCTGGTATGATGAGGAATTTATCGCAGCTTAATTATTAAGGAGGTTGCTACACTTTGATGATTAATAGGAATATTATCAAAATAAAATGACAACACATTACCCCCACAGATCCAGGATTTCCTTTTCACATAACCAAAGTTTTCATTTAAGGTACCATTTGCCAATTATTTGTAAGTATGTACATGAAAACTATAAATGTAAAATGATTTATAATTTAGATTTATAACTATTTGTGATTTATAAACAAATAAATTATAATAAAGAAATGTAAATATATTCATATAACATGTACATAAATAATAAAACTAGCTTCTTTCTATACCCACTTCTCTTTAATTCAATTAATATATTACACATCTAATCTATTTGAAGATTACTCTAACACATTGTAGAGCTCTGAATCCCCTTTCCAATTTTCTTCACCTGCCCACAGCATGATTTCTGTTAGACTGTGAGCTGCACTAATTTGCATGTTGAATTAAACCACTTTATCACTTTGACTTTGTTTTTATAGAAGTATAGCTGGAGAGGACTGAGAAAGGTGGACAATGAAACCAGGGTCTCGAGGCAGGTGTTTACTGCTTGTTTGAGTTATGATGATCTCTAGTGAATCATGAAATTATAAAATTCTAGTGCTAGGAACAGCTTTAGAGATCATCCAGGCCAACTTTTTCCTTTGTATGATCACAACTTGCTTTTAGAAAGGATGAGCCACTTGTTCAGGCTTTTATAATCTTTAGTACACAACAATTTCTCTTTTCATTTTCATTTCATAGAAATGCTTCAATTCTCTTCTTCCTGTATTAAACCATGCATTAAGACACACAACGATCAATTTAATTGACAAATGTGTGTTGACTTTAAATGAGGTGCACTGTGTTTGAGGTGGACAACTGCTTTATATACTGTACCATGTTAGATATATACTGTACCATGTTAGATATATAGCATGAGAGGCAAGATACATACAAGTCACAAGTATTCAAAAGCATCTATAAAATGTGTGGTAAGAAAATGTCTTTAGGGCTCGGATGAGAGCTGGAGGCCATTGTGGTCATATTGGGTGCTGAAAATGTTAAAGGCAATACAGGAAAGGTGGTATTTGTGTAAGTCTGAAAAAATGGTTGGATTGCTTATCATTATGTCAGGAGAAATCTAAATATTATGAATGAAAATGAAGAAGTAGGGAAATAGTGTTTGAGGTTGTCTTAGTTACTCTTCTTTCATTGCTGGGACAAATATCCGACACTCAAAATGAAGGAAGGAAAGGTTTATTAGGTCACAGTAACTGTAGGTTTCAGTCCATATTCAGCTGGCCCAAGGCTGAGTGAAACAGAGCAGAGTGCATCCAGTTCATGGAGGTGGAACAGCAACAATTGTGACAGAGGCAACCTACCAAACAGGGGAGCAGAGAGCAACAGCTCTAGTCTGTCTCTCTTTAAATTACATCAGGCTCTCTGCCTTAGCCTATCTGCCTCAGGCCACACCTATAATTCCCAGCAGTACTCAGACCATAATCCCAGCAGTACTCAGACCCATAATCCCAGGGATCATGGATCAAGTCTCAAACTCTGGAAGTCCCCGCCCCATGACTTATGAGGCTTTGGGGGAACAACTAGACATAAACATAGCAGAGGTGTACATGGGAGTTTTTGGTGGGAATCACAGATAAAATAATGGAAACAGAAAGAGATTACTTAGACTTTGAGAAGACTTAAATTAACTACTGGGCCAGGGAAACTGTGTAACCTATGATAACATATGAAACACAAAATTATCTCTTATGTTGGAAATTATTACTAAAATAAACCATGTCTTCTAAATCCTTGACTATTGCTTATATAGAAATGTCATGAATATTTTCTGGTGTCACCATCAGTATAAAATTCAAGAATATTTGAAATTATAATCTTAAAACTGTGAGTTATGCAAGATAAAAATGAAATTAAATCACTTCTGTAGTTTGATTAGCATGCTGAGCTATAAGAGGCTCAAGTTAACAGCTTCTGACATTGCCAGCTCTGCTGATAACCCACTAGTATTATGAAATATTGGACTATGGGGTATACAACTAATTTCTGTTAGTTCAGTAAGGAGAAATATTTGCACTAATAGTGTTTAGAAAAGTTATCATGCCTGCACATTGTGCTGTGAGCAACTACGATGAAGACCACAATATGCATTGTATTAATTATTGTGGCTTTCCTATTAAAGTGTTTTGAAATTGTCGCATTGCTATTTCTTATTAAAAATAATAGAAATGAAAAAGAAGAAGATTTCAAATAAGGCTTCGGATTTCTATAACCCCCATTTATGTATGGACGACTTCCAAATTACATCTATGAAAATAAAAAAAAAGATGAAAATTCGGTTCTCTGCCCAAAAAGCAGATGATGATGTGGTGATGTTTCAGAGAATTTTATATTTTCTCTTTCTTTCTTCTTTGCTTCTTTCTTTCTTTCTTTTTCTGATTACTATTTAAGTAGATGAGACTCTTTAATAAAAGGAAAAGTCTATTATTTAAATAGCCTCTGATGTACTACTTAGTATAGGTAATGAATTAGCGATCTCTTTATTATTGACATAAAATATCAGCACTGTCATTTTATTATAAATGCATTTTGTTATATGCCAACAGTAATTTTTCTTGCAATTTTGATTTTCTATGGATTAATGTGTATTCTATAGCTCAGTTGCATTGACTACAGATATTTAATTGAAAAGTGATCCCATCAGAATATAGAGTATTTATTTTCAGTATTTAAATATCAAGCAGATCCCTATAACAATAGAAATGAGTATTTGATTTCACAACCAACATCCACCTAGTGTTTCAAATATATATATATATATATATATATATATATATATATATATATATGTAATTTACTTATAATAATGAAGATTTGACATATTTTTGTAGCTATTAAGTGTGTCCAAATTATTTCACCATATTTTGTGTTAGGGTTAGGCATCTTTTGGCGGGGCTTGATTAGGCATCTTTTAAACTCTGTTTTCCACTATTTTTTAAACAAAAGGAAAATAATAGTTAATACACTACATGAGGCTTTTGGGGAAAAGAACCCTTCTCCACTGTTGGTGGGAGTACAGTCTAGTACAACCATTATGGAAATCAGTATAGAGAATCCTCAAAAAGCTAGGGTTGGATTTCCCATTGAAGTCAGTTATTCCCCTTCTAGGTATTTTTTCAAAGGACCTGAAATAGTCATATCACAGTAATATGTGTACACCCATGTTTATAGCAGCACAATTTGTCATAGCTAAATCTTGGAAAGAACCCAAATGTCCATTATCTCCATTATCTCAGGAATGGATAAGAAAGGTATGGTATTTTCATACAACAACGTATTATTCATTTATAAGAAAAGATAAATTTGAGGCTTTTATAGATAAATGGATGAAGTTGGGTACTATATTGGTAAGTGAAATAAATCAGATAACACATGATGAGGAAAAGGACAAATGAAAGAAGTGAAAAAGATCTATTTAGGTATATGTACAGAATTGTTTGGATAATCACTCTACTGATATCTGCTTATCATTTAAAACAGTTAATTCTTACATTTTTTTCTTTTTCTTTTCTTTTATTCTCTTTATTTTCTTTTCTATTTCTTACGACTTTTTGTTATTAATTTGTTTTGTTTTTTCTTTGAACAAACATAGAATATTTGTATCCGGTAACCTGAGTGACTAATTTGAAAACAGCATCATGTAACGCAGCAACCATTGTTGAATTCCTATTACTTTGTTTAGTGCAAATTTTATGTTGTTTTTAATACTGCTATTTTTGCTGTCATCATTCCTTATTCTTCAAAAAACAGAAGAGACAAAGAAAAAATATAGCTCTGCATATTATGTTTATATAGTGGGGCTTTGAGAGGTGAAGTGATGGAGCTTTCATTGACAGAACAGAATTAGAACCTTTATAAAGTCACTTTAGAGAACTTTCTGGTCCTCCTCATGATCCAAGAGGTTTATATTTGTAATCCCATGGGAAAAAATACTACAATTCTAGCAAGTTAATTTAAATATACCCCTTCTCGTGCAACCCATAACAAGAATAAAGACACGAAGGTGTTTGTTTTTTTAGTTATTAAGAGCCTGGGTATGTCTTAAATCCAGCTAGGACTATGGCTGGCTAGCCAGAACTCAAGCCTTGACACAGGCTCAACCTGGGCTTTATTCATTAATAAAGAAGGGAGTGATTTGAGGATGAGTGGCTGCGACAGTGATGAGAAATGCATGAATTCTCTGCGTTGGACTAGGTCAGAAGCCTGGAATCACCTCTGTGATATTCAAAAGGAAGGATATGCAGAAGGAGTAGTCTGCACAGTTGGAGGTCGTATCTAATGTTTTTGGGTCATTGCTTTGGTTGTGATGTGTGATCTTTTGCCCTGGAAAATCTTAGACCCTTATCTCAAGTCTTTATCCCAGTGGACAGTGTGGACCATGGCTCTCTTTCCTGCCAGGCTCACACATGCTCTTTGAGAACTAAGGTGTGGTATCACTGAGCTGTCACCTTGCTTCAAGGACCACATATCATCATCACCTCAGCTAGACCAATTTGCAATGCCTGAAGCCAGGTGAGGGGGTAAGGAAAAATCTTCGACAGATCTGTACTGAAAACATGGCCTGCCTTAGCTAAAATGGAAGTAACTGCTCTCTCAAGAACAGTCATCCAAGTGGTCCCCCATGCTCACCTCCTCTATCATGTGGAGAATGAGTTTGAGGAGAACAGGCAAAAAGAGTTAGAGTCCCACAGATCACTGAATCTGCAGGTGTATTAGTTGCAGATTTCCTAGATTCCAGGTCCATGAGCCTTGGATCTCTGTTCATTATGAGCCACTTAGTGTGTGTTAGTTTGTTATGGCAACTCAAACAGACAAAGTAGATGAGTTATACAGAAAAAATGAAGCATTTAATCTAGCAAAGGAGGAAAGTATAGCCCAAAATAATAACATTCAGAGTCAGAAAGAGTTAAAGGATTCATTCCAAGCCAGTTTAGCTGATGTCTGCAATGTATAAGAAAGATGAGGTGATAATGGCTTGTACATGTACTTTCTTTACTAATGCAATTACTGTAATTCTTAAATGTAATACTGTGCTCTAGGGATTGCAGCTGCATGGGTGTTGGCCAAGAGAATGCAGTTACCCTTTCACCTTCACATGGTTCAACTCAATAAAATGAAATTAAAGTGGAGAAAAAAAATAATAGAATTATTGCGGTATCATCATTTCTTGCAGGCGGTCTCTTACAAATTTGACCTTTGTTCTATTTCATCATTTCAAAGTTGATACAATCAAATGATCTTGAATATCTGAGGACTATACTGCTGCTTAATCAAATAGTTGTATGTGTTCAGATTTTAAACTGTTAGCATCTTTTACATTTGTTCATTTTGTTTTGTTTTTAAATTTTTTTCTGTGGTGATATCTTATAAATATTGTCTTTGCCATTAATTCTACCCTTTGGAGTTGGAAAAAATAAACTCTGTAGAATGTTTTAAACAAACAAATTCTGTTATAATCTGTTCTGGCCAGGAGTTTTCAGTCAGATTTCAGTAACATACTGGAATAAAATCTCAAGAATATTTGTTACTAAGGTCATTAATACAGTACGTTCTATTTTTTAAAATAATTTTTGAATTTATTTTTTATTTTTTTATACTATGGCCAGCTAAGCCTGCCCTCAGGGGTGGGACTGCTGCAACATGTGGTGCTGGGGATCAAACTGTGGTTCCTGCAGTTGCCTAAGCTTTCTAAGCAAGCGCTTTAGATGGCTGAGGCACCTGGTCAACCCCTGCACTACATTCTAAATGGAAAAATAAAAATAGTATCACACTATAAACAACTAAGTTAATGAATGAATGAATTAATGAATTTTAATATGAGAGTCAAATTCAGTGCATTGCACTTGCCAGGCACTTTCTGTGCCTGAGTCACACCCGTGTTCCCTGAGTTTATATTTTGACTTTCTTTCTTTTTTGTATTTTAGGGAAGGATCTACAGGGTGTTCAGGTTCTCACCATTAGTTCAGAGTCAGAGTAATCCACCTATGCATGACCTCCCAAGAGCTGGGATTACAGGTGATGCCACCTTGCCCAGTCTCAATTGCCATCTGAAGGAGGTACTAGGGCAGGGCTGGCACAGCAGGTCTTGGCTTGATCTCTAAGCCTCTGCACTGCTTGCAGGCACTTTAATCTGCTGAGCTGTTTGGCCAACTCTTAAAGTTGAGAAGGATTTTTTTGTTTGCTTTTTATGGCTTATGCTGCCTTATAGACAGATCTGGTAAGTCTTGTGAGGCTGGGATCAAACCCTGGTCCCATAAGTCTGACTGTGTTTGCCCCTGCCCCACTTTCCTTTAATTTCTTAATGTCAATGAAAAAAGTTAATATTGAAACATTTTTCATTCATTCCATCGAAGCTGACCAATTGTTTAGAAAAATGTTATAACTACGGATATGATGAAATGAATTTTTGGTGTAGTGTTGGTTTCTTGTGTGATAAACAACATCACAGTGGATTTATCATTAAACTAATAAAAATAATAATGGGCAGTAAAGTTAAGTAATATTTTCTTGAATGTATTATGACTAAAGATATTTTGATCGAGTCAGGTTGGATCTTTTATTTTACCTGTAAAAACAAACTTCTGGTTTTGTTTACAAACTCAGGCTTAAAAAGTGGCCCCCTCCATCCGTTCTTTTTATCTTTGTTTTTATTTATTTTATTTTATTTATTTATTTATTTATTTTTGTCTTTTTGAGACAGGGTCTCACTATGCAGTTCAGGCTGGCCTTGAGCTCACTTTTGTAGCCCAGGCTGGTCTTGAACTCACACCGATCCTCCTGCCTCAGCCTCCCAAGTGCTGGGATTACAGGCGTGTGCCACCACGCCCGGCTCGTTCTTTTATCTTTAAAGCCAGGCCAGTTGATTTTACTTCCTTTTATATCTGGTTTATGGAATTGAGTACTAAAATATTTTGGAGTCACTTGAAGTTTCCCAGTCCTCCTTCTTCCTACACATTCTCACAACCCTTCTTAATCACTAGCACCTGATCTTGATGTACTTCCTTTAGCCACTTCCAGTTCAGTCAGCCTTTCCAAATTGCAAGCTGTTGGCAGCCTTTCAGTGAAGTGGACTTTCTCCCTATTTGGTTTTTAGTAACCATGGACTGAATTCAATTCTTTAATCCTCTTTATGCTGCTAAATGTTGTATTGCAGTAGAGTCCTCTTTACTTGAACTAAATTATTTAGCTTATTCTTGATCATATAATAATTTACTGTCGTTGACATTAGCTGCCTCCTCCCTATCCTAACCATAAAGTAATGGGAAGAGAAGATTATAATGCCAGGAAGAACTCCCTCACCTCATTGAAGTCTAAGGAAAAAGAAAACAACTGAAGTCTGCAGTGTAGTGTGTGATACAATAATGCAATCATTCTTAGAGAAATGTAATTTTTCAATAATGTATCATTTCCTGTAAACTATGTGCACTACTTTGACTTAGAGATGAAGATGGATGTTTTTCCACTGATGCTGTTCCATCTGCATGGCATGGAGATGAACTCCCTTTCCTTGGCTGTTGTTCCGCTGTTCTTCCTAATCTCTACTTCCTAATATCTAGCCTACCAGGAGCTGCAATGAAAACAAACAAAAAGAGCTGCATGAAAGTAAGTAAAAATTTATGAACAAATCAGAGATCTATTAAGAAAAGAGTCAATAAAAGAACCTACAACAAATTAGTAGAATATACCTCTGGCACAACATGGAAAAGAGACACACAGAAAATAGAACATGAGTCATTACATCTCTTTAAAAGTCATTATATCTCTTTTAAAGGATAAATAATGGTACCTAGTTGATCCACTTGATTTTTTTTTCACAACTTGTGCCTCAAAATAATTGGCTTGAAAACGAAATAAAATTCATTGTTCAACTTCAAAGTTAACCCTTTAAGTTCATCTGGTTCTCATTCATTTCAATTGATGACCAAAACTGTGAGAAAACTGTGAGAGAACTGCTTTTATGAAACAAGATACCACACTGCAGACTAGAGGAAAAATCATGTCTTAAAAATTCTGATAGAAAAAGAGGAAGAATTTAGGAACTTAAAATATTATCCATTTAAATTGATTATCCATTTAAAATATAGAATGCCTTAAACTTACGTTCTCCCCAAAGCTCAATATGTTGCATCAGTGTGTGAACCACACATCATAAGTATGAAATATTTTTAGGTCAGTTCATGTCAGGTATTTCCTATCAATTTTATCTAGTAAGATGGGAAGTAACAAGACCAAAGGACTTTGATCCCTTTAGCTACAGGGAGATTTAAACAAGTCTAATTCATAAGTCTACATAGCTTCCAGTACAAATACTTGCTTTGTAGAGTCTTGTTCATATTATGGCACAAATCCTCATATAGAAGAAATGGATTGTGACTCATCATTAGAAGACTTCAACCTCATGAAATAAATAGCTAAGTCACCATTTTTCTTTTCTAGTTATTGTTTTTATGCACGTAACATCTTTCATGTTATCCATGAGATGAAAGATTTCATCTTGACTGTTCTAGTTCCCCTAAAAGTTCTCGAGAAACTCCTATACCTTGTTACATATAAGATTAATTCTGTTAATGACTGAAAGTGTTTCAAGGGAAAAAGAAAGTATAAATGGCCAAGACACGACATGTATATGCATTAGTTTTCCCAAACACTTCATGCATTGTAAACTTACATTTACAAAAAACAACAACAAAAAAGTGTTTCACACACTATTTCTTCGTAGTTCACTAAGTGACGAACCATGGCCTTTACCCTGGTATTTAAATTTTGCTTCCTTCTTACAAGCAATCTACATGTTCTTAAATACATACTTCTCTTCATTTTTAGATTTAGGAATATTAATATGATCAAAAGATTGGGTCATGAAAACAAGGCCTGCTTTGCACTTTCATTACTATCACTATACCTAGATTGCAGTGCCAACTATACATAATGAATATTTTGAAACTTCTATGGGCTTATCTTATCAAAATTAGGACTGAAATTAGTGATTAAAAATCTAAGCTGGGCGTAGTGGCTCACACCTGTAATCCCAGCACTGTGGAGGCTGAGGCAGGAGGATTGGTGCGAGTTCGAGACCAGCCTGGACTACAAAAGTGAGCTCAAGGCCAGCCTCAACTGCATAGCGAGACCCTGTCTCAAAAAGACAAAAAAAATACTAATATTTACTTAAATATCGAAGTCACATGTATATCATTTAATTACCTTATAGGTTTAAATGCTTTAAAATAATGGTACCTGACAAATCATCTTCTGTGGAATTAATTCCACAGTGGGGCATATTTGGCAGTTGGGATTCGCAATTTGTAGATAAGATGGAGTTCAGTGCAGCTCTTCAAGGGTGTATAAACCAAGGAAAGTTAATGAGTAGTGAAATGAAGTAGCATGTATCTATTTTAAAATCTTAAATGAAGCTATGTCCAACTGGATTAAAGTTCATGTCTTTTAAATTAGTTTCAATATTTTGGTTCTTCACTTTGAAATTATTTAGAATATAAACAGTATTAATTCTCATAAAAATTTGTGGGTGACTTTCGGGATCACAGCAAGTTTGGAAGATACTTTGAAATTAAAATGACTTTTTAAAGAAAGTAAGACAAACTAGGAGGAATTTATCTTGCTACTTTTCTATATATTTTGGTAATTTGTTGTTTAAAAATTCAATATGATATTATGAAAAATATTTGAAGACTAATGTATACTTTACATCCTTCAGGAAAGTTTAGATTTTTTGATTATTTATTATTATTATTATTATTATTATTATTATTATTATTGTTATTATTATGGTTGGCTCAGCCTGCCCTGGGGGTGAGGCTGGCACCGCATGTGGTGCCTGGGATCGAACCGCGGTCTCTGTGGCCGCTTAAGCTTTCCTGAGCAGGTGTTTTGGACTGCTGAGCCATCTTGCTGGCCTCATAGATTTTTTTTTTTTTTCAAGAGAAGAAAAATTAGTAAAAAGAGCATTAGAATGATAAATGTAATTAAACAAAATGGTAGGATTCAGCCATTGCATATTGTTGTCTTCAAATCAGTTGTTCAGATTACAAGATATAAGATTGCAAAATTGGTCAAAACTATTGTTCAAAAATTAAAAACAAGAAGAAAATTAAGCATTAGCTCTTCCTTTCAGTAGACCAGTGGAAACCAGAAGAATTTTTGTTTATAACATATAGGATTGTGATGTGTCCCAGTGTGATCTAGGATTTAAATGCGATGTAAAAGAAAGGAGTAATTGTATTATTTAAATATAATATTTCAAAAAGAAATAAAAACACATATATTATACCTTTTGTATGTTACTTATGCTTTTAGTGTTTACCACTAGGGAGACAATACAATATTTACACATTTAAGACTGATTTATTTCACTGATGAGTATATTCTCTAGTTACATTCATTTACCTACAAAAGTCTTAAATTTATCTTTCTTTTTAGCTGTGTAGTACTCTATTGCACAAAAGCGCTACGCCTTTTTATCCTTTCCTTAGTTTGATGAGCATGTGGGCTATTTCAAAGATTTCACTATGATAAATTGTAATGCTACAAATATGTGTGTGCATGTATCACTATGATAAGATGTTTTTATTTCTTCAAAAACTATCCAGGACCAGAACAGCTGGAAACTCCCATCCTTGCTTTTTGAGGAATCTCCACACTAAATTCCCCCACCATGTTTTAATAATAACAATAACAATAATAATAATAATAATTATTATTATTATTATTATATGTTTATTAAGATAAGCTAAGATAATTGTATTTTCTATTAGTTTATTAAAAGGAACAGTTAGTGCTTATGTAGTTTGATCAATTTTGTGTGCCTATATCTTATAATTGGAGCAATCATGCTTAAAATTTTATTTTAAAGAGAATAAAAAATTATAAATAGTACATTAGAAATGCTACACAGTTTCAAAAGACAAACAAGATAATAAGTGTTCAACAATGGTTGTTATACTGTACATTGTTGCCTTCGATGCAGTTGTTCAGATTACCGGACATAAGCATGCAAAATTGGTCCAAAGAAATCTTGTAAGCATTAACTACTGCCTTCAAAAAAACTGATAGAAATTAATAGTGCAATGAGTTTAGATATCCTGTGTATAAACATACATGATTTCCCCCCTTCCTTTTATTCTCTGTTTCTCTTCTTTTCCTCATCTCAATTGTTCATTCATTTTGAGCAAGCTTTTTCCCTTCCACTATATTTATGGTAGCTTTCAGATTTTATTTACTCTTTTAGGTCCTTACACTAGAGAGACAATATGATGTTTACACATGTGGGTCTGATCTGTTTGACTTATAAATAAGTCTGTAGTTTCATCTATTTACGTATAAAAGCCTCAAGTTTACTTATTTATAGCTGAGTAATACTATGCTGCATAAACATACCATATTTTTTTTATCCATTCCTTGGTTGATGGGCATTTGGGCTGTTTCCAAGATGTAGCTAGGACAAATTCTCCTGCTATAAATATGGGCGCTCATTTATCATTGTGATATGATATTTTCAATTCTTCTGGAAAAATACCCAGAGGGGAAATAGCTAAGTCAAAAAGGGGAATCTCCACACTGATTTCCTCAGAGCTTCTCCACCAACAGGGGAGAAAGGTTCCTGTTTCTGCATAGCTTCTCTAGAACTTGCTACTATTTGTTTTATTTTGATAGGCATTTTGTTTTCTGGTGTGAGATAGAATCTCAGTGTTGTTTTAATTCTCACTTCTTGCATGGCCAGTGCTGTTGAGGTTTTTTTTTATGTGTTTATTTGTCTATTTGTATTTTTTTTTTCCCTCTGACAAATGTGCATTCATCTCAGAGAACCATTTCTCGATTGAGTCTTTGAATTTTGGGGGCCTGATTTTTAAAAATTCTTTATATATTCTTGATAGAATATATTAGAGTGACTCTTCATTAAGATTTTTTTCCCAATTTCTGGGTTTTCTTTTCACTCTGTTTGTGATTTCTTTTGATGTGCAAAAACTTAAGCATCAGCTGAGATCCCAGTTCCTGAGTCTTTGAAGTTTAGTTTTAGTTTATGAACTCTGTAACTACATTATGTCTTCAAGAAATCTCTCTACTTCTCCTTCTACACATTTAGTGTTTTTGCAGTAATATTTAGATATTTAATCCATTTTGACTTTAATTTATTGCCTGGTGATGATAGACATGAATCTAGTCTTAGATTTGCGACCCATGGAAAGCCAGTTTTTCCAGGGCCATTTATTAAAGAACTTATCTTTCTTCTGGTCAATATTTTTGCCTCCTATGTCAAAAATAACATGATTGAGTGTATTTCGAATTGTGTCTGAATCTTCTAATCTGTTCTATTGATCTTCATGTCTGTTTTTTTGCCAGTATAGTGCTAAGTTTATCATAGTAGCTTCATGATTTAATTTCATGTCAGAGATTTTGATGTCTCCTTCCTTGCCTTTATTGCTATTGTCTTTGCTATTTTACATCTTTATTAATTCTAAATGTATTTTAGGAATGTGTTCTCTAGATCTGTTAGGTATTATAATGCTATTCTGATCAGGATTGCACTGAATCTGTGTAAGAGTTTATGGAGTGTGGCTATTTTCACAATGTCTATTCTCCCTGTCCATGAGCAAGGAGTACCTTTCCATTTTCTGAAATTCTTCATGATCTCTTCATCAAAAGTACTATAAATTTCATTTTTAAAGATTAATTCTTAAGTATTTTATTTTTTGGATGCTATTATAATGTTTGTAATTTCTTTAATTTCTCTCTCGTTAAGCTTGTTGTTTGTGTACAGGAATACATTGATTTTGGGATGTTGATTTTGTATCCTGCTATGCTGCTGAATTTGTCTATTAATTCTAGGTGTCTCCGTGAATTTTTTTTATCTCTTCCATTTAGAGTATCATGTCGTCTGTGAATAATTACAATTATTTCCAATTCATATTCTTTTTATTTTTCTCTCTTGTATACTTACTCTGGCTAATGTTTCCAGAATTGTATTAAATAGTATGGTGACAGTGAACATCCTTATCTTATGCCTAATTTAGACTGAAAGCTTTCAGTTTTAGCCCATTAGAATGGCACTGGCCATTGGTTGGTCATAGATATATTATCAAATTGAAGAAGAGAAAATAATAGTCCAATTTTCTGGAGGGCTTTAACATGAATGAGTGTCAAACTTTCTCAAAACTTTTTCTGTATGCATTGAGATTATCATCTGGCTTGTATTCTTGGCTCTGTTGATAAGGGGTGTTGCATCTATATTTTGTGTATGTTGAATCAACCTTGCTTCCCTAGAATGAATCCCACCTGGTCATGGTATATAATCTCCTTGACATTTTGCTACATTCTATTTGCTGGTATTAAATTGAATATTTTTGCATTTATATTTATTAGGGATATAGGTCTATAGTTCTCTCAGTTTTGTTTCAGTCCATCTCTGGTTTTAGGTTCTGGTTTTGGGGATCAAGACCAAGTCAAGCAAAAATCCAAAAGAAGGTAGGAAATTATAAAGATGAGAGCAGAAATTAATGCAATTATTACAAAGAAAACAATACAAGGAATTAATAAATCAAAGAGTTTGTTCTTTGAAAAATTAGGTAAAATTGGTAAACTCCTAGTCAGCATCAAGAAAAGAGGAAAGAAAAATGCCACTTCAGGAAATAAAGAATGGAAAGAGTGAAATTACTACGGAGAAGCTACTTTGAACATAATATTATGCAATATAATAACTATTGTTAATTTACTATCATATCATTCTGAAATTTTGCATCATTTTTATGATTTTTTTCTCTTTGAAATAAAAAAAACTTGATAAAATAGAGGAATTAAGTAAAAAAGAAAAGAAGGGAAAGGAAGGAAGAAAAGTAGAGGATGATGGAAGGAAGGGGGATGAGAAGAAAAGGTACAGTAGAGAAAGGAACGACAAAGAAGAAAAAGTGATGGCATTTTCTAATAAGAATTTATGCAATGACTATTATATGCCTTCTACATATCAAATAAATGTTATATGTTAGAAATATAAAAATAGTATATATGTGCTGTTATATTTAGTAGTCTAATAGCAAACTAGCAAACATGCCAGGTTTTTCAGCAGAAAAAATTTAGGTAACCTAGAGATCAATTTCAAAATGCTTAAGAAACAAAAAGGGAACTAGTAAAAAATAATAAAACTAATGAGCCACTGCAATTCATGGGGCTGAAAGTAAAACAGGAGAAAGATGAAGCCCTTTAGATGTGAAGTCTTATGGAGCTGAAATGCAGGCTTCTAAAAAGACATGTAATCATTCCTGTTGGCATCTTGAACCTGGCGTTCTAAAGAACTCCAACTCATACCTTCCAGGACTGGAAGACTTTTGGCAGCTCTGAGGAGTGCAGGGAGACAAGCTCTTGTAGGGCCAAAATAACCCAGAGCTGGAGTAAGAGTGAAGACGTATTCCTGCCAGTGCAGTTGCCATCCAAGCACAGAAGGAGTCTTTCCTTTCAGGCTTCTAATTTTCCTCCAGTATTCTGTGGGCAAGTTTGGAATGAAAGAATGACTGACTGACTGACTGACTGACTGAATTAATAAAATAAAAAAGAGCACAAAGGAAGTATATAATTTTCAAGGTACCAGCCATAGCATTATGAAGGTGCTAAAAAAGTAGATCCTGAGTAGAGGACAAGTTATGACTGCACTGACTCTAATCTCTAAATATTCACCATGTCCAGAAAAATACATACTTGAAGTTATTAGACAACTCCAATTTTATGTTATACACAACTTCAAGAGAAGGAAATTGTTCATCTAAATGGAATAATTTACCCAGAATGCAAAATTTGGCAGTTCACAATAAAAAACATTTTTTTTTTAATTCTATATGAAATTCTATACTTGGGTATCAAATTTCGCTATGCATGAGATCTAATTACTCTTGCCTATTTACATGGAATAAAAACTAACAGTTAATTCAAAGGCTAAAAATGATTTTCAGGTTGCATTAAATTTTTGTTGTGTATAAATTTCTAATAATGACTTAAAATCAACCTTATCTCAAAACTTCTTACTATGATATATTAATCTACAGAAATCAATTTCTTTGCACTGATTTTCTACAAATTACTATATAATGGTCCCACAAATAGCTAAAAGTAAATTGAAATTTAGAGGTAGTTTTTTTTTGTCACACTAGTTATGTGTGATAATCTCTCTTAACGTCTGACTTCCGTCTGGATTTTATGTATATGTATTTAGCTTTCAGAGCCTAGTACCTTGACATATACTATTTTAATACTTAAAATATACTACTTTGATTCTGAAGCCAAAATTTAAAAACAGTAATTGAATTATCTGTGTTATTTATGAATAAGAATAAAAATAAATAATACTGACAGATTTTAAAGCCAGTGACTTATATGTACATCAATTTTAGCATGTATTGTCAGACTTAGTTTACGTATTCCTATTTTATTGAATCTGATTATGTATTACATGAGAAACGAAAAAACCCCTGAGTGTATGTAGCTTATTTGGTGATTTATTTCTTATAATATTTTATGATTTATTCTTTTAATCTTGAATAAAAAAAATAAATTGCCTAGTGGCTGAATGAGAGAAAAGCTAATTGTTTGACAATGACTTAAGTAACTAAATTTATTTTAACACAACCTGTCACATGAACAGCAACTTCAAGGAAGATAGACACTTCCTGCCACTATGACATGTTATAGCAATTTTGGTAACAAGCAGAGATTCTTCACAAACAGAGATTCTATAAAGAACAACATAGACAGAAATCACCAGAGAGGCTAGGCAAGGAAGGAGGGAAGCAGAGAGATTCTCTATGTATGAGTGTGTGTTAGTCAACGTTCTGTTGCTGTGAGAAAATCTATGAGAGCAAAAGCAAGGTAAAATAATTGTGACAAGGCTGGGGAGATAGCTCAGTGGCATAAGTGACTGCCTAGCAAGCTCAAAGTCCTGAGTTCAATCCCTAGTATCAAAACAACAAAACAAACAAACAAACACACTTAAAATAAATGTTACAGAACCATATGCTTTAGGAAAGTGTTCTTTCTGTGGCAGTCAATAATCAGGGAGAGAATGCAACGAAGACAGAAAGAAGCAGAGAGGGAGGGAAGGAGGGAGGAAGACAGAGAGAGAGATAGAGACAGAGAGAAACACAGAGACAGAGAGTGACAGAGACAGAGAAAGAGACAGAGAAGGGAGAGACGAGATAGAAACAGAGACAGAGACAAAAACAGAGAGAGAGAGAGAGAGAAGACAGACAGAAACAGAGAGTGAGAAAGACATACTACCAGTGACCTAATTTTTCCAACTGAGCCCTGCCTTCTAATAATCCTGTGAGCTATGAATACGTGGATGGGTTAATTCATTGATGAACTTAGTGCCCTCATGATCCAGTCACCTCTAAGAGCCACCCACTGGGGACCAAGTCTTTGACACAGAAGTTCTGGAGAACTTTTCATATTTAAATCACGACAAAATGCATAAAAGACTATGATCACTGATATGTTGCCCTCCATCTTTCTGATATCTTACTGCTACTTTAGAATCTTCTTCCTACAGAAAAGAGGTAATTATGTAATAATTCATGCTCAAGTCAAACACTTTGAAATCCATTATCTGTTCATTCAAGGGCAGTTTTTCTTCCCTTGGACTTGACTCTGAGCTTCATTTAAAAAAAATTATGTGTGTATGCAAGCAGTGTTACCAAGTCAACCTCAACAGAATGTGATTTGACTTTATAGCACAGTTTAAAAGCTTAAAACAGTACAGGCATGAGCATGTTGAGTGGTCAGTCTGAATTAGTTAAATGTTAAGTTGCCCTCTATTCCATTGTTTCTTTCTGCTATGAGTTTTATTGGCCAGAAATAGCATTTATCACTGTGGTAAAACAATCATCCTCTAAAGAAGAGTCAAGGCAGTTAAGAACCAAGACACAAATTTAAGAAGGCTTTAGTGTCAACTAATTGCTACATACCAAACAGAAAATCTCCCTAGAAACCAGATGAGTTACACAATGTCAAGTCATTATATTTATTTTGGAAATACTAAGGTGTTAATTTATTACATATATCATGGAGAAAATATGTGATGGTGTCTACACAAATGATATAAAAAGAATGTGGACAGAAATAGTAGCAGAAAACTTACCAAATATGAGAAAACAACCTGATATTCAGGTAACTGAAGCATACAAATCTCCCAATAACAACAACCCAACTAAAAACACACCCATATATATTAGTCAAGATCCAAGAAATCCAGCAGAAGAATAATATACTAAAAGTAAAAGCCAAGAGAGAAAAGAAACAGGTTACATTCAAAGGAAAACTCATCAGAATAACAGTGATTTCTCTTCACAAACATGAAGTCAAGAAGAGCATGGAGTGGAGTGCTTCAAATCTTCCATGAAAACAAATTGCAGCCCAGACTGCTATACCCTGAAAAACACTCTTTTAAGTATGTGAGAGAAGTGAAATCCTTCCATGACAAACAACAACTAAAAAATTTCATGTCAAAGGCTACCCTACAGAGATACTAAAAATACTTTAGAGAGGGACCAAGATGACCCAAACTCCATGAATGAGAGCAGAAAGAACCCACCAGTTAGGGCAACCAATTAAAAAAGGGGTTAAACAGCACTAGGCAAGAAGCCTGGCAATCAGCAGTTAATACATTTCAATTATAACTATCAATGTAAATGGACTTAATTCTCCAATTAAAAGAAATAGACTGGCACAGTGGATTAGGAAGTAAAATCCAACAACATGCTGCATATAAGAAACACACTTAACTTATAAAGGAATTGATAGGTTGAAAGTAAGAGGATGGAAAATAATACTACATGCCCCAGTACATCAGAAAAAAAAAAAAAAAAAAAAAAAAAAAAAAAAAAAAAAAAAAAAAAAAAAAAAAAAAAAAAAAAAAAAAAAAAAAAAAAAAAAAAAAAAAAAAAAAAAAAAAAACGGGGAAAATAATCCTGTTTGTGGATAGTCTGAACTTCAAACCAAGATTGACCAAATGAAATAAAGAAGGCCACTAAATATCTGTTAGAAGAAAAATCCAAGATGACGAGGTAGCACTCATAAATATGTACGTACCCTGCATGGAAGCACCAAGCTTCTTAACGGACATGAAAAATATAATGTCCAATACCATAATCTTAACAGGAGACATTAATAAACTTTTTATCTAAAAAAGATAGGGCAAGCAGACAAAAAATTAGCAAAGAAGTATCAGATCTGAAGCAGAACTTAGAACAACTGGACTTAGGGGACATATACAGAGTGTTCCACCCAACCACTTCTATCTAAATATACATCTTTTTCAGCTGCACACAGGACATTTTCTAAAATAGACCACATACTAGTCCATACATCATTTAAGTATTGCAACCATTAGGGAAACCAGTATGGAGACTCTTTCAAAAACTAGCAATGGAAAACAATCTCTCAGGCTTTCACAGAGAGCAAACTGGTCAAGCAATGGTTGTGACCCATACAGATGGCTGATACTGACAACAGTTCTACAAAGCACTGTACACAATTTCAAAGTAAATCCTGAGAAGATTCGACTGACCCTGGGAGTTACAAAAACTACATATTTTGTTATACATGTTTTGCTTTAACTAGCCCTTAACCACGCAACAGAAAAGCTTAACTATGAGGCATAAAACGTAAAGCTAGATTAGTATGCTGAGCTGTAAGGGGCTTAAATCAACAGCTTCCGTCATTGCCAGTTTTGTCAATAACCCATTGCAATTATGGAACATTGGATTATGTATAGAACTACTTTCTATTAGTTCAATGAAAAGAAATTTTGTACCAATAATGATTCAAAAAATTATCACGTGTACACCCTGTGCTCTGTATAACTACTAGGAGGACAGCAATATGCATTGTATCACATACTGGAAATGTACTACTAACATATTTTGAGATTATCACATTGTTATTTCATATTAAGTACAATAAAAAAGGAGGATATAAAAATTCTAAAAAAAAAAACAGCAACTAGGACTGAAAATCTCATTTTATACAGCTATCTGTCTACTGCAAATATTTCTAGAAGAACTGAAAACAACCATCATATCATAATGATATTTGTGCTCCTATGTTTATAGCAGCACAATTTGTGATAGCCAAATCTTGGAAATGAACAAAATGTCCATCACATGAAAATAGTTGTAAAAGACGCATGTTTTTACACAATGGAATATTATTCAGCTATAAAGAATTATAAACTAGAAGACTTCATACATAAACGGATGTATCTTGAAGATATACTCATAAGTGAAATAAACCAGACCTACATGTGTAAATATTGCATAGTCACCCTAGTGTAAGAACTTAAAAGATGAATTAAAAATGGTAAGGCATAATGGAGCTAAATGCAAACCAAGTACTTAAGGATTAAACAATGAAGAGACAACAAGCAGAAAAGGTAAGGAACCTGGCAGGGGAAAACCATGCCCTTAACATACAGGATTAATTAGACAATGATCCTCAGGATGTGCATTAGGTTTTTGACACTGAGGATAGCAACGTGGAATACTAAAACCATGCTTGGAATGTTTGTCATTCTGGTCTTCTAGATGGGTGCTGCTTCTAATGTCATATCAACTATTGCTATACTCTCCATGAAATATTTGATTGAAAGAGAAAAAAAAGAGGCAATAAAAGAGAATAGGTGACGAGAAAAAAATGCCACAGGATTGATCTGCTATGATTTTGTATACGGTTAGATTTTAAAATTTCTGTGTATAAATGTGTAAATTTTTTATCACATTCTATAGGGGTTTATTAGAATAACAATGATTGATGGAAAATTCCAGTTCCATGTTAACTTTAGGCATTTGATATCCAGAAAGATAGTGATATTAACCTCAAGTGTCTATGTTACAGGGTCGTACTGTCACTAAGCTTCTCTTCTGGAGGGGTAACAACTTAAGTTTGAAGACCAAAACGTTAGAGAAAAAGAAGTGCTGCAAAGATAACCAACATTTTCTCCCTAGTTTCTGAAGGTCAGTGAGGATTGAGGACATAAGAGAATCTGTAATTTATTGTCCCATAAATTAGTGATGTCCCAAATTTTTCTGTTCAAGTAGATTATGATGACAGGGACCAACAATTTATTTTGTACCTAAGGAGAGTCACCTAGAGGGTATACATTTTCTTAGGCTTTTACAGGAAGCAAACTAGTAAGGTAATGGCTGTGACTCATCCAGATGGCTGACACTGACAAAAGTTCTATAAAATGCTATACATGGTTTCAGGGCAAATCCTGAGGGGATTTTACTGTTCTTGTCATATATGAAAGCTATATTTTTGTTATATAGGTCTTCCTTTATCTTGGTCTTAATCATACAGAGGAAAAGTTTAATTGCAAGGTATAAAAAGTAAAACTGTATTAATATGTTGAACTATAAAAGGCTGAAGTGAACAGCTTCTGACATTGCCAGTTCTTCTAATAAGCCACTACTGGTATAGAGTATGAGACTACACATAAAGCTACTTTCTCTTAGTTCAATGAGAAGAAAGATTTAGACTAATAGTGTTTAGGGAAGTTATCGTATGTGCATCTTTTACTCTGAGCAACTAATATGAGGACGACAATAATGCATTGTGTTAATTGTTGTGGCTGTCCTACTAACCTGTTTTGAAACAGTTTCATTGTTATTTCTTTCTCACTGAAATTAATACAATTCAATACATAAATAAACCTCAAAATAAAAAAGAAATCATGTGTCTAGCTTATTCTGTTGAGGAATCATTTTAAGGGCTTGTCAATTTTTCAATCATAATATTACATTTTTTCCCTTATTTTGCCAACCGGGACATGCGCATATACCCCAGGACACACTGTATGGGTTTATGTGTCTTTTAACTAGAAAAGCGTTTTATTTTTCTGCTCACAAGTAATAATACTTCAAAGTTTTCTCCTTTTTAATCCTTGTAATTCTGCATGTTCCAAATGTTTTTACAAAACACCATTACAAGCTATATATGCTTATTTATTTTATAGCTCCCACAGTGGGAGCATCGGTCAAACACTGCTCATACTACTGCACTCTGCTACTAAAAGGATCTCAACAAGTATCTTCAGATTAACCAAATATTAATTAAGATCAAGTAAAAGGTAAAACTCTGATGACAAAGAATGTAATCTCTTCCAAACTAATTAAAAATCATTAATCATTGGCAAGAAAAAATAAAATGAGCT
Source organism: Myocastor coypus (assembly GCA_004027025.1). NCBI lineage: Eukaryota > Metazoa > Chordata > Mammalia > Rodentia > Myocastoridae > Myocastor > Myocastor coypus. The sequence continues at coordinate 45,477 of PVJA010008345.1, forward strand.
GCATTGCCCAAGTGGATAAAGGCGGTTTTTGTGTAACATCTTTCCACTGACCTGAATCTTATAGGTGAGACTGAGATGCATTGACTGAGTTAACTAATTTCCCAATATCTACCTTATATGGCTGCTGATTAGTCTATAGATCATCCAGAAACAAAATGCGAATTATTACTTTTTTTCTTAAGCTTTTTAAAAAATATATATTTAGTACAGAGTCTGCAAGGTCTCAGTAGGCAGATCAGATGCATAGTGAACCTCTTGTTCGCAGCTTCCCGGGCACCGGGATTATAGGCTCACACCACCATGCCCAGTCTCAATTGCTGACTCAGTGTGCCCCAGAGGTCATCTGGTATGGCACTCAAAGGACTGAACCTAGCCACTGTGCTTTGCCTAAACAGGTGCTTTAGTCTACTGAGCTGTCTTGCCCCAAATGCAAGACAGCTTTATCAGGCTTAAAATTCTGTTTGTTTTTTCTAATTCTTTTTGGTGAACCTAACAATTTAATATTATTATGGTATTTTTTTTTTTGCATTACGTACCTTTTATTATTGTTTGACATTTTTATAATGTACATAAAGCATCCATTCAAAACTCAATTTAAAACAATGAAACAATGCACTTAGTGGAGAATCTTCTGCATTTTGTTATCCCATTCTCATATCCTCCCTCAACCCTCTTCGCCTCCTATTTTCAAAAGCTTTATTTCCATCTTTTCCTTTTCTCATTTTTCTTTTCCCAAGGAAGGAAGGGAAAATATTATGGTATTTTTATCTTCTCTTTGATAGACTAGTTTTTATAATTATACTGAGTTCTACTTTCTGGGATTTTTAATTTATAAGGCCATTTTTAGATACTGGGAAAACATCAGAACAATTATTGTATTCAAGATCCCTTCACATGAATTAGTAGAATAACTTTACTATACCTAGGTCATCAACATGTTTAAAGTGCTTTTTTTCCTAAGTGTTTTTAAAACCTGGGGTAACAAATATGTGTTTGGCTATGCGTTCTAACTGAAAATTCAGAACTATCTGTAGGTATTATATGTGACAACCTTATATTTGGAAATAGAATTTTCTTCAGAGAATAAAATAGTTCATTTCACTGGCATATGAAAAACAGAACTCAAATGAACACAGCTATCACTTTATTTCTTCCTTGCACTGGTGCAGTTAAATCTTTTTTTTAAATTGCTCTGTTAGTGTGGTCTCACTTTGTATTCATGATCTTCAACTAGAAATCTTTAAATAAATACTATACATTATATAATAATGAGTTAATTATTTTGATTTATTCTCTCAATTTTTATATTGGTTACTCAACTTTTCTTCAGTTTCCACTATTAGTTATTTAAATTCTATATTTCAAACAAGATGCATTTACAATTCTCAGTAAAAGCATGAAAAATGGAATGGAATTTTCTGAGGGATATTTATTACAAACATAGAGATACAAATTTTGAAATCAATGTGAAGCTAGTAGATACACAAGCTCTCAGCCTGGCCCGTCCAAAAAGAACCCAAAATTAGATTAACTTCAAAAAGAAGTTAATCACTTCAGACTTTTTCAGTCTAGGAGTCTAAAATTTAAATGTCAACAGAGCAATACTTACTTGAAATCTCTAAGAAAAACTTGTTTTGTTTACTAACCATAGCTTTCAGTAGTTTTGAACAATTACTGGCATTGCTTAATTTATAGATAAGTAACTCTAATCTCTATTCATGTTTTCATTTTATGCATGTTTATTTTTCTCTGTCTCTGTCTCTCTATCCCTGTCTCTCTGTCTGTCTCTGTCTCTCTGTGTCTCTCTGTCTCTCTCTCTCTCTCTGTGTCTCTTTCTCTCTCTCTCAATTGTGAATTGAATATACTTTCTCTAGACACAGCCAAAGTAAGGTCATGAGAATTTTTATACTGCTGAGTAAAGATCTTCTGGTGGGGAGCCTAACTTATAAATAGATATAGAATCTGTCCAACATCTGCTGGCCTTGCCTTGTGGGCTGGTTTTGAAATGTGGAAATCCTGCTTCCTCTCCATCAGTGGGGCTCCCAGGCCAGGATTTAGTCAGCTGAGCTCAAACCAGGGAAAATAGGTAGGTGTGGGGATGAATCTCAACCTGTTTCCTTTATGATGCTAAATATGTCCATTGAAAGACTCCTTCAATGCTGTTCCAGGAAAACAAACAAAAAACAAAAACAAAAACAAAAAATTATTCCTCCTCCTGTGCTGACCAACTTAAGTGATGACTAGCTAGCTGGAGATTTTGGGTCATTGCTCCCAAAGAACTTTGATCTTCCAAGAGCCCTATTTTGTTGCAGTTCACGTCTATTTTTCTTTTGTTTTCTCACTGTGTACCATTAACTCCTGGTAGGAGATTGAGGTCCTTGATTGTTGGTGCTGTGGCAAGAACCTCCTATATCCTGCTATTTGTAAAGGAGAACATTTTTATTAGCATGTTTTTGTTTTCGTTTTTTGTATTTTAAGGAATGATCTACAGGGTACTCAAGGTCTCACTACAAGATAGGACTCATAGTGATCTGCCTGTTTATAGCCTCCCAAGAACTGGGATTACAGGCATTCACTACCATGCCCAGTCTCATTTGCCATCTCAGCATTTCCCATGGGTGGAGCCAGCACAGCAGGCCCAACAATCAAACCCTTGGCCCCTGCACCTGCTTGCAGGTGCTTTAACACACTGAGCCATTTGGTTGGCCTTTAGCATGTTTTGATACATAATAATTACATTCATCTTGGGGAGTTGGTACATGCACATATCTCAAGATTTTTGTTTTAGTCCCATTTACAATCTGCCTCTCTGCATTATTTCTTGTAAGGACTTTGGCCATCCATGATCACAGTGTGCCTCTAATCAAATTATGTCTGTTAGGTTGCTTCTGTTAATTATGACTAGATTTCCAAACAAGAACACATTGTGATGCACTCGGAATCCGAGTTTCAACATACCTTTTCGGGAGATATATTTCAGTCAACATCAATGGATTACAGCTGAAATAAACAAAGGTATCTTATACTGATTACTGTCGTTAAGAGAAGAATCAGACACACCTATGTCCTTCATACCATTGGAAAAAAAAAGCTAAATAGACCTTTAAGCTTCATTCTCCCTTCATTAACTTATAGGTCAGTAATTTTAGAAGGTGCACAGCTGAGAAATACACTATTTATCTCATACAGGTTCTGCCATACACAGCACCTCCAATTGAAACCACCCAAAGGGTTGACAATTATTCTCCAGTACAATGCTACTTTCCCTTCAGAAAAAAATCCTTTTCTCTTTCTTATCTTGGGAAAATAGCTACTCTCTCTCTCATCTTCTATTATCCAGGGTAATGGTGCTTATTGTGCACAATCATTAACTACATACTTAACTATTTCTGGATAAAGAATATAAAAACATATGCCATACAACCTTATAATCAGTCATTTTCTTAAGATTTAACAAAACACAGACAATCCAGTGACCTAGAGATAACAGAAGATTATGCCCTCAGAATTAGTACTTATCCAGAAATTTAGTATGCAACACAGCAACCGCTGTGGAATTCCTGTAGTTTTGTTCAGTGTCTGTGTTGTTTTTAATTTTTTTTATTATTTTTATGTTCTTAAATAATAGTGCCTGAAATATAAAACAGAATCACAGTTTACAAAGACAAACATTTTTCTGTTTTGTATAGCTGAAATTAGTGCCATATAAGAAATGCTTGAGCATAGTCAAATGTGTTGCGTGACAAAAATGATTAATAGATTAACCGGTAGCTGTCTCTAGTGCTGGAAGAACTGTAACAGGGAAAGTGACTGAAACTGTTTAGAATGCTGATTTTATTATTCACAGAAAACCCTTCTATATTGTTATATATATTTTATCAATTTAGAGATTTAAACCATAAACTGTAATGGCATCTTTTCATGTTTAATCATATATTTAATGGACAAGTGAATGTTAGAATCAATTTAAACTATGGGGTAGTTATCCAAAAGTATAATAATAGATTTTCCAGATATTGATTAAAAAATAAGCCAGACACACACACACACACACACACACACACACACACACACATGCATGCACGCACGCACGCACGCACACACACACACATGCATGCACGCACGCACGCACACACACGCCCTTATATAGATTGGAAGGATGATGGCCAATAAACAAACATGAAAATATTATAAATTATGTGAATAAAACAAATAACTACTGGAATTATAGTATAGTAAAACTATTACTTGATTTGATTTAAGAATTCATGTCTGGATTTTGGCTGCATGAAGTTCTCCATTGTTACATGGGAGAGTAGACAAGAAAATAGTGGTATGGAAAGATTTGAAATGTGTTCAAGTGCATGGTATTGGTTATTTAGGCATTCATGTTGATTAAGTTGAAGACAGAAAGAATATGTCTTCGTGGAAGATTACAAAGGTAGCTAAATGGAAGGAGACACTGGACAAAATTAGGTTTGATAATTCTGAGCTTGTAGCTGGCAGTGAAATTGCTCCGGTGTTGTTAACATCTCTGATGATCTCCTAAAAGTTGCCTTTAGAAAACTTGCTTATATTTAAAGATGGGTAAAATATTATTTCACAGTTGAATGTACATGCATGTATTTTCTTTTATGTTTTTACTTTCACTTAGACAAGGTATTTATTGCAAAACTACAGAAACTCTAAATTTGAATATTTCAGCCTTATGTGAAATAAAATAGTGGTTTACAAAATTATTTTTCCATCTCTTCTTAATAGAGAAAAGTTCTCAATTGTTTTGGAACTTGATTATGATCTTTCTTCAGAAAGGATTAATCTCTGTGTGTGTGTGTGTGCACACATGTATGCATGTATGTGCTTTCTATATTACTATGCTCAGTCTTATTCTTTTTTCCATAAAAATGATAAATGCTGTTTGAAGTAAATTTTAGTGTATATTTTCAAATATTAATATTTTGATTATCTGATATTTCATGCGTTTCTGACATACATTTTGTTTTGTCTATATTCACAATCAAATAATGCCTTGAGCTAGTATCATTCATCATCACCTAATGAGGAATAGTCACTCCTCAGGAAATTCGAATTAACTTTTTCCTAAGTATGGTACAAACAATTGACCACTAGCAATTTCAAACAAGGTATTTGCCCCTATAATACAATTTTGTGTCGTGCATGCAAAGTTCTGAGATCATAAACTGTGACTGCAGTCTGTTGGTTTTGTTCTTTTTAAACTGTTTTCTGGGCAATGCTGTTTTTTTTCACTTTCTACTTGACTTCAAATTTTTCTTTTCAGCATATTACCTCGTTTGATTGTATTTACCATTTGTATACTACAGGGATTTTTCTGACAACATGCTTTTAAATGACTCCATAGATTTGTTTCAGCACATAATTCCTTATGTTACTATTTTCCTTTGATCTCTTTTGTTCTTAAAGTTCTTTAATCTATGATTGCATATGTACATAATGAAGATATTTTGTAATGAAATGATTTATTTTAATGTATAAAAGTCTTTTTGAGATAAGATCTCATGATATTGCCCAGACTGGCCTTGAGGCAAGCCTGCTGCAGCCTCCCAAGTGTTAGAATTAAAGGCTCGTTACATCACTCCTAGATTAGTGTGCAAAAATTTATAGACTTTGTCTTAGTAATAGAACCTTGTCCTTCCTGAAAAACATTTCAGTAAAATTAGGATTTAAACAATAAAACCAATGGCTGAAATATCTTAAAATCCTCCTGTGAGCATTTCACACACTTTCTAGTCTCCCTTGAGTATTAAATGGATCATTTTGAAATGCTCGTATAATCATTTACTGATGGCAGAGAACAGAGTACAATACTTATATAGGAAATATTTTTCTAATTAAAATTTAAATAATAGGTTATAAATATATAAGGTAGGTATTTGGATTTTTAAAAGCATTTTATAAATAAAATTGTGAGCCACAAATCACAGACTATAACACATCATGCACAGGAAGAGTAACAAGTTCAATGATATTAATTTGTGATTTTACAGTCTTAGCCACTGTGACAATTTTCTCAGTCAGCAGCACAAGCCATGAAATGTTTGTCCCCTCAGAACTTGGTCATCATGTATTATCTGAGTTTCACCTTGGAAAAGGGCTTTGAACAAGATTCAAATGTTGGATTTTGCAATCTACATTGGGAGCTTTGATCCAGGTGAGAAGTTTTAATTTACAGATATTGTCCTACATTTTTAATCTTTGTTCTTTGGTCTTCAACTTTATTGCATGGTAAGGTGGGCACTGCTTTGTATAAAGTAATGAAAGTACTGTTTATACATTAGACTTTCTGTGAATTCTCTCCCCACTATACTGAACAGGGCAGGTGTGCTGAGGGATCATTCTGTCATCTTGTCCATCCAACATAACCTTGGTAGCCTTCGCTTGGAGGCATAGACAGGTAACAACTAATGATATTGATGGTATTCCATAATTCCTACATAAAACCCTTACTTGTAATACTTTTTTTTTTTTTTTTTTTTTTTTTTTTTTTTTTTTTTTTTTTTTTTTTTTTTTTTTTTTTTTTTTTTTTTTTTTTTTTTTTTTACTTTTTTTACTTGTAACAATTAAAAGGGAAAGTTTCAGGACTATTCTCGTAGGCTTATTTCTCAGTTCTGCCCATGATTAGGTCTTGGCAGCTCATTAGTCTCTCTTTGAGAAAACAAAGCAAGCAGAAGTATCTGCTTCTTCACATTGTTCTTACAATTCACTTATGCACCAGCACTATTATTATTTACAGAGTTTACCTTGTTGTCTTGTTTATAAGCTAACTATTGTTTTTTAACATACAGCATTGAAACATACATTTAGTCTAGTAAATACCAAGAAGTGAGCAGTCTTTCCTTGTAAAAAGTGGCCAGGTACCTTATTGTTTCAGAGAAAAAATTTTCCCATAGGAAAAAAAAATGTATATGGATACCCATAAAAACTGAATAAGTTGGGGCCCGACGGATGGCTCAGTGGTTTAAAGCGCCTGCTTGGGGAAGCTTGGGCGGCTTCAGGGACCGCGGTTTGATCCCCTGGCACCACATGCTGCGCCAGCCCTGCCCTTGGGGCGGGCTGAGCTGGCCATGAAAATGAGCGCATAGACAAACAAAGGTTCTGAAACAAAAAATAAAATAAATAAATAATTTTTTTAAAAAATGAATAAGTTAAATTAGACAGATAGATGGATCAGTTGATGGATTTATTTTGTATATTTGATAAAACTTTTAGAGAGCTGTAATAAGTTCATGCAGTCCATGAAAATTGTCTAAGCAACACTTTGGAGAAAAAGTAAAACATCACGGTTTTAGACAAGAATAATTGCATTTTACTAGTGATGCTTAAAATAAGATAGTATGTGCAGGCTCAGGTTCCCCAGAAATATTTTAATTTTTGTCTCATTTAAGACATGGGTAAATTGATTTCATTCCTAGACAGAAGATTTTAGATGATTAGCTTTGAAACTATTACAAAATAATATAAGGATAAAAGTTTTAATGTAATTTGTAGTATAAATTTTATATAGTGTTAGTTGTGAAGTTAAGTCTCATAACCTCAGTGTTCACAGTGTGTGAAATTGGGAATTCAAAATCAAAATTTCTCCATAATTCTCATAATTTTAAGCTATTACCATCAAGTGATACTGCCTACTGTTTTTTTCTTTTCTTATTTTGTACAGCCGGGCGTGGTGGCTCACGCCTGTAATCCCAGCACTTGGGAGGCTGAGGCAGGAGGATTGGTGCGAGTTCGAGACCAGCCTGGGCTACAAAAGTGAGCGCAGGACCAGCCTCAACTGCATAGTGAGACCCTGTCTCAAAAAGACAAAAAAAAAAAAAAAAAAAATCTTATTTTGTACAGGATCTCACAACACAGCTTTGACTCACAGCAGTCTGTCTGTTTTCAGCCTCCCTAGCCCTGGTACTACAGATGTGTAAAAACATGCCAGTGGCAGTGGCAGTTCAGCACACCAGGAGGCAGTGGCCTGCACCACATATAGTATTGGGGATGGAAACGTTTACTATTAATGGCTGTTGATATTCATAAGAATAAATCTTCTGGAAAGGTATTATTATTTCTTAGTATTCTTTAATTTTTGGTCACCTCAGCTTTATTCTGTGGGCTATGTGGCGCCTAGGATCAAACGGGAGTCCCCTGTGCCTGCCTAAGCTTGCCTAAGCAGGCACTTCATTATTTATTTATTTATTTATTTATTTATTTATTTATTTAATGAGCAGAATATATTCTTTAGGGGAAAGAAAGCTGCTGTCCAATAGAGGAACAGGAGGGAGGTCCCAAGCAGTTTGTCCCTATGAACAGTCACTTTAGACCACTGAGCTATTTCGTTGGCCCAGCTGGGAGGTTTATGAGTAAGTCTCTAGATATCCTCAGCACTAGGAGACTGCAAGAAATATGGAATGCTGGTTAGAAATTCCTGGGGAAAACAAACAAGCCTTGCATGTGCTCTTATATGAGGAAAAAAAAAAAAAAAAAACCCAGCCATTTATATCTAACTTGTTCACATCATGATGTTATAATAGTGGGGAGCATTCTTGTGATTTCATTTAATTCTGCCAGTTCGGCAAAAGGCTGTCTTCCCTTGAAAAATAAGGATGATAGTAGCAATAATAATAATGACATCACAGCAAAACTTGTGGTTTTTTTAAACAATACAAAATGTTGATTGAAAAAGCAGCATTAGAAACAGTTCAAAATCTCACTAATCAAAGTAATAGGAATTCAAGAGTGGTTGCTGCAATTCTTAATACTATCTTTATATTAGTTGTTCAGGTTACCAGATATAAATGTGCAATATTAGTTTAAAGACAAAAACAAAACAAGGGAGTAACAAGAATGTTATAAGAAATTCAAAGGAAAAAATAAAAGAAAAAAATTTAAGCATAAACTTCTTTCAAAAACCTGCAGAAATCAGCAGTACAATTATTCAAACTATTCTCCATCTAGACATAAACATATGCTATTCCTTTTCTTATTTGTCCATTTTCTCATCCAAGTTTTTCCTTCCCATTGGAGAAATACTTTCCCTTTCACATTATGGATGACAACTTACAGAACCTTTCAGGTTCTCATGCTGGTGAGAAAACACGTTCACACATGTGGATCTGACTTATTTTGCTTACCAATATGGTCTCCAGCTGCATCCACATATCTAAGAAAGCTTCTAGTTTTTTTTTTTTTTTTTATAGTTGAATAATACTCTATTATTTAAAAACACCATGTCTTCTTTGTCCATTCCTTAGTCTATGGGAATCTGAGATGTTTCCAGTATTTAGCTATGAGAAATTGTGCTACTATAAACATGGGTACACATATCACTCTGGTATGATTTCAGTTCTTTTGGACAAATATCTAGAATGGGAAGAGCTGGCTTAAATGGAACCTCTAAGTCTAATTCCAGCTTTTTGAGGAATCTCTATACAGTTTTCCGTAATGGTTGGGCCAGACAGCACTCCTATCAATAGTGGAAAAGGGTTTCTTTTTCCCGACAGCCTCTCCAGCATTTGTTATTGGTTGACTTCTTGATGATAGCCATTCTTTATGGAATAATATGATATCTCAGAGTTGTTTAATTTGCATCTCATGAATGACCAATATGTAGAATATTTTTTCATATACTTACTTGCTCTCGTATCTCTTCACTTGTGAAGTACATATTCACCTCAGATGCCCATTTTTCAATTGGGTCTTTGAATTTAGGAAACTTGATTTTTGACAATTCTTTAGGTGCTTCAGATAGGAGTCCTCTGTCTGAATGACTGTCTGCTATAATTGTTTCCCATATTGCGAGGTTTCTTTTCACTGTCAGTGATTTCTTTTGTTGTGCAAAATAAATTTCAAAAAAACGAGAACCCTATTTTTGGTTCTTTGAAGTTTTTCCCCTGTAGTTCAATTTTTATTCAAGAACTCTTTACCTACTGCTCTGGCCTTAAGGATCCTCCCTACTTTCTCTATCAGAAATTTAATGTTTCATTTTTAATATTTAAATCTTTGATTTATTTTGACTATTGTATTTTGCATGGTAATAGACATGTGTCTATTTTAAGTCTCTGTCATTTAGAAAGCAGAGTTTCCAAAATCATTTATTGAAGAATCTATCTTTCTCCTAATGAACATGCTTGGCACTTTTATAAAAGAAAAAGTAGCTGAGAGTTTTTATTTTAATCTTTTCCATTGATCCTCAGGTCTACTTTTTGCCCAGTACAATGCTGATTTTATCACAGTAGCATTTATAGTATAATTTCAAGTCAGGGATTGTGATGCCTCCTGCTTTTCCATTGGTGCCTAGGATTACTTTTGCTCTTCTAATTCTCTTCTAATTCTAAGTGAATTTTAGGAAAATTTTCGAGATTTGTGTAGTGTAGTAATGATATATTTATTGGGATTGGATTGAATCTGTACAACCAGTTTGGGGGTATAGTCATTTTCGCAATGTCATGTTATCTGTCCAGGAGCAAGGAGTATGTTTACTTTTTTCAGTTTCACTGAAGAGCTTGAGAATTATTGGAATTAGGTCCTCTCTAAATTTCTTGTAGGATTCAGCAGTCAGTCCATCAGGAACAGGACTTTTTTTTTTGACAGTAAGTTTTTGATTATATATTCAACTTAATTAACTGATCCTGAGTTATTCAAAATTTTTATATCTTTTTGATTCAGCTTTCGCAGTTCATATCCATTCTTTCTGGATTTTCCATCCTGGGTGAGTAAATATTTAGGAAATAAGTATTTTTGATCTCAATTTCTATAGAGTCTGTTGTGATTTCACCCTTTTCATTCCTCATTGTATGTATTTGAATGTTTACTTTTTTAAATGGGTTTTTCCATAGGTTTATCAATCTTATTTATTCTTACAAAGAACCACTTCTTCAACTCTTTAACTCTCTGTATTGGTTTCTTCGTCTTCTCCATTTGTTATGCTTTATGTCTAGGTGTCCTCCCAAAGGCTCATGCAGTCATGGTCATGGGGTGGCTGCTGGAATTTATGACTGGTTATTGTGTGGGTGTTGTGTCTGCCTTGTGGCAGATAATTTGCATTTCAGTGTAAGGAAGGAAGAGAAGTTAGCTGATTGAGCTGCTGCTACCTCCCTTTGCTCTTGCTCTTTGCTTCCACCACGAAAGATTGCTCTGCCATGAGCCTTTCTGTCTTAGACCCAGCTCAGAATGGACTAAAACCTGCAGTAGCTGTGATCTAAATAAACCTTCCTTTCCCTAATTTGAGTATTGGACATTTCTCCCAGCAATGAGAGATGAGTAACTAAGACACTATTGCATTTGTTTCTGGTCTGATCTTTATAATTTCTTGCTCTCTTTGGATTTTGGGCTTACTTTATCTTCCTTTTCAAGGATCTTAAGGTGAAGAATACTTTTTTTTTAATTTGGGTCTATTTTGCTTTCATAATTTGAGAATTTATTGCTATAAATTTCCCTTTCAGATAGCCTTCGTTGTATCCCCCAGATCATGGCAAGTCCTCTCTCCATTTTAATTTGATTGCCAATATTTTTAATTTCTTCTATGACCTACTGATTGTTTAGGAGGGTATTGCTTAGTTTCCATGTGTTTACTGAGTTTGGCCTATTTCTTTGCTCAATAATTTCCAGTTTTCATTATACTACGGTAAGATAATATGTAAGGGATACACTCAATGCCTTTGCATTTACTTAAGTATATTCTATGTTTTAGCACATGATCTATTTTGAAGAGCATCTCATGTGTAGTTTAGAAAAATATGTATCCTGACTCTGTTTGGTGAAACACTCTTAAAGGTCTAGTAAGTCCATTTCTTCACAATCTTTTTTTTTTTTTTTTTTTTTTTTTTTTTTTTTTTTTTTTTTTTTTTTTTTTTTTTTTTTTTTTTTTTTTTTTTTTTTTTTTTTTTTTTTTTTTTTTTTTTTTTTTTTTTTTTTAGTTCTGTTATTTCTTTGCTGATTTTTTGCATGATTGATCTCTCTTTGTGTCAATAGGGTATTAAAGTCCTCCAGCACAATTATATTATTGCTTGTTTGTTTTTTCTTGTCTGTTGAAATTTGTCTTTTATAGTTTGGTGATTCTATATTGAGTGCATATACATTTATAATTATCTCTTTCTGTTTCAGGTTACTCCTAACATGTACAAACTGAAAATTTCAAAATTAGAAGTGTTGGCTTTATGGAGAAAGCATGAGAATATCATGTTCCAGGATGGCAGAAGCATGGAGAATTTATTCCTCAGAACTAAATTCAGAATGCACGACGACCCAGGACATGTACCACACTCCTGGTACCAAATTCTGTCTTAGTTAATTTTCTTTCATTGCTGAAAAAGAAATATACTTGACAAACAAAGCTAAAAATGAAAAGTTTATGTAAAACACAGTTAGTAGAAGCTATAAGCCAAAATCAGCTGGCTCTGGGGCACAATGGCACATGGCAGAGGAATAACAGTTAATGTGACAGAAAACAGCAAAAGTAATGAGAGAGTGAGAGAGAGAGAGAGAGAGAGAGAGAGAGAGAGAGAGACTGAGTAGTCAAAAGACTGTTTTTGTTCCTAATATTTTATGCAGGCTGCATGCCCCAGCGCAGCTTTCACACTGACACCTATAATCACAGAATTGCACCATAAATCTCTCACAAATTCTATATTAAATTGCTTTGGGAAAGCCTGTGCCCCATGACTGCATGAAGGTTAGAGGGGACACCCAGAAAGAGACTATAACAGTTCATGATGCTGATATTGATAATGTTTTATAAAATTTTACACAATAAATTTCTAATTTTCCATTTGGAATAAATACATGTCTTGTGGCAAAATATTTGAGTTTATACATCTAATCTGCTTCACCACTAAACCTAATTTATAGCCCTTTGTGATTCTTATCTGTGAAAATTAATAGTGTGCTAGTTACCCTAATAATCATTTGGGAATTTTACTGTTAAGAAGAGCTATTTCTTTACTAGTTTTTATTCATGCACTCAATTATTTGTTTACATTGATTTTTTGTTGTTGTTGTTGTTTTTGGGGCTGGGGTTCAAACTCATGGCCTTGCACTTGCCAGGTAGGCACTTGTGCCATGGAGCTATCTCCTCAGCTCCCATTTACATTGTTCAGACCCAAAGGTAATCACTTTAGTGATTTAAAATCTGAAACTCTCATTATTTTTCCATTACAATAAGTGACTAATGTAAGTCTTGAAAATTCAAGCAAACTGGATATTTCTGAAACATTTTTTGTGCTAAGATGGGACAAAACCAGAGGATTTTAGAAAACGGGATACAAATCCAGAAGACAAGAATTTTATGGATCTGCATCAATAATGAAGGCACATCAGTTTTAATTGTTTAAATCAGCTGTTCAAATTAAAGGGCCATATGACTCATAGAATCATATAACGGAGCTTTGCAAAGACATGCAAGCGTATGCTAAGAAAAATAAATTAACGTCAGAGTGCTTTAAGGGAGGATGTTTTTCTCTAAAGAAAAATGATTTAATTTCTGCTGTCAACAGTGAAGTACAACCAACAATTTTTGAGTTTTCTTTTCTTTTTTTTTTTTTTGTCTTTTTGAGACAGGGTCTCGCTATGCAGTTGAGCCTGGCCTTGAGCTCACTTTTGTAACCCAGGCTCGTCTTGAACTCACACCAATCCTCCTGCCTCAGCCTCCCGAGTGCTGGGATTACAGGCATGAGCCACCACACCTAGCTAATTTTTGAGTTTTGTATAATCCTTTTTTAGAAGATATTTACAAATTTTTAAATATATATAACATAGGATAGTTATTAATAGAATTAACTGAACTGGAGCCAATAACCAGAGTGAGAATCAAGATTCCAGTCATTAATCATCCGCAGATTATTTTCTAAGTTCTTAACTACTCTTAAACCATAAATAGAGAGAAAAGAGTACCATATCCCACATGTGTGACCAGGATTGGAGGAGATTCATAAAAGCTAAATGTTGGACGAAGGGTGTAGCATATGATAAAATCTTTAGAAGAGATTCCTTTGATTACTTTACCAGAATATTTTGTAGAAAATCAATGACAACTGAAATATTATTAGATGCATATGAATGAATTCTTTTCCATGAATTCAAACATAATTACCTTAAAAGAATAATTTGATCAATGTCTCCTAGGAATAATCATTATTACTTACAACTCTTAATTTTTATTGTTGGCTTGGTTGGACTGTGAAACACTTAGACACTTTATAAGGCACAGTTCTGCACGTGCCTGTGAAATTTTTCCAGAGAAGACTGTGATGCTGGAAAGGAAACCGAAGGAAGGAAATGGCCTGCCTGAGAGCTGCACCATCCAATGTACTATGTTAGAGGAAACGGAGTGGGCAGTTTCCCTCTGGCACATCCTCGGTCCTGTTTCTGTCTAAAAACAAAGGGGCTAGTTGACCACCAACCAAAAGTTACAAAATCATGAGCCAAAATAAACATTTCCTACTTATTTTTTTTTCTTTTTTTCTCAGATATTTTGTCAGTGATTAAACAGCTAACTAATAAAACTCGTATAAAATACCTAAAGTTCAAACTCTTGAACACTGGAAATATATTTTTGCCCATCTTTTTTTATTCACTCCTTCTATTAATACTTCTTTTCTTTCATGCCCAAATTAACATTTATATTATGCATTACTTTCTGTATGTGAGCTCAGATTATTTTCATAATCTATTAATTTGTTATTAAACAATAGATCATCAACACTTAAAACCTTAAACTGAAGTTTTATTTCATGATTGGTTTCAATGAGAAGTTTTTATTTTCATGATTACTATTTTTTTTTCCCAGTACATGTGCATTTTTTTTCCTCTCTGAACAAAAATCACCTCTTTTATTTTTAAGTCCTCTTAGCAAGATTTTTTTTAATGAATTGCTTTGGGTATTTGAGATTGGTTTTATCTTTTACTCTCTGTAAAATTTCATTTCTTTATCATGGTTTTCACTGATTGACTTTGAGTTTTCCTTCATCAGGCTTTGTTTTCATGAGCGCTGTCTGCTCTGGACTTCAGGAAAAACTCTACAGGACAACTGTACTTTCCACTCTGCCAGTGCCCCCAGGTCTACACTGGTGTGCACCCTAATTTCTCAGCAGCGATCCCTCATAATTTAGTAGTGTGCATTTAGAGCCGTAGCAAGGCACCAACATGAGGTTACAGTTTTTCAAGATGACAGTTTTCACCTTAAGTCATGAGGGCTGAGAAATATTCCTGGCTCATTCTGAGGTAGAAGATGAAGTCTTGATTTATTTGTGTCATTGTTTTCTTTTGTTTTGCTCCTGTCATCACTTTTGCCTCTATGTAGATAGGAAAGCTCCAGCTGATCCAAGTGGCTATAAACATAACGCCGTGATTTCTCTCTCCTGGATTTTTATTCATTTATGTATGATTTCTACTAGCACAAGTCTGTAGTTCCTAGCAATTATATTCGCTCTACAGAATTGATATTGTACATAACATATTTCAAGATTTTCCACTTTCCCTCCACCTTCCTATTATTCTAGCATGAGATTAATTTATTTATATGCCCTTAATAATTATCACATATATGTACCACAAACTGAACTAATAGGCCAAAAAACACTTAGAACATGTAAGACAAGGTACACTTGGATTTTTGTAACATTAAAATGTGATTAAGTACATACTATCTCTTATGCCCTCTTCAGTATTAATATAAAGATGATCACTTCCTTGGTATTGAACTCAATTATACATGTATAAATTTTAAAAATGTCATGGTATCTAACATTTCTCTATATTTAAAGCAAATGAGTATATTCGACCACATTATCTCAGTCTATCATATGGAGAAATTATAACACAAATTTTTAAGATTTTGTAATAAGGCTAAATCTATTTAAAGTCTGGAAATTCAATTTACAACTATGAACTTTCATTTAATCCACTGATAAGTGTCCAAATGCTTTTATATGGGGCTTATTAATTAAATCTGACACCACTAGAATGTCTCTGTGAAAAGGAAATCTAATCCTGTTGGAATCACAATTTTAAGTGTCAAAATAATTGATCTAGAAGTGAGAATGTGTCGAGGGAGATAGCCTAACGATCTAAGTGCCAACCTGGAAGGCACAAGGACCTAAGTTCCATCCCAGGTACCATATGCTGTGCCATCTCCACACTAGGCTGGATATCAAAACTGGGCATGTTAGCACATGCCTGTAATCCCAGAACTAGGGAGGCTGAGACAGGAGCATCACTATGACTCTGGGATGCATAGAGAGAAGCTGTACTAAATAAATAAATAAATGTAGGAATGCTCTCTCTTACACTGTCATTTCATATATATACATATGATAAATATTGATAAAGATATTTCTCAAGTATTTGTAAATGTAACTATATCCTTTGACTTTTTTGAGGTAATTGTTTCAATGAATTTACTTAAACTCTACCTTATTTAAGAAATATTTACAAGTATAGACATTAGCAAGCTCCATTTAAAGATTTTATGTTAGCTCACTAATCTCTAATGCACAGTTAATATCCTAAACCAAGGTGAAATTTAATGAAACAGATTATACAATAACTTATTAATACCTGTTTTATTTTTTCTAAGAATTGCTAATGTATGTTCTTCAACTATTGAGTTGTTTTGAGTGGTCACTATTATTAGACTTGATAAAAATAGATTCAAGTCACGTGTGCTTAATTTATTTAAATGTTCCTTCTATGATTCCATTCAATTTGCAATATCAGATCATTTTGTATTCCATATTATGCCATTCTCTACTTAAAATTTCAGGTAAGATTTGTTTCTTCCACATAAATATTACATATTTTTCAGTTTATTTTTCCAATATTGGTGTGTGAACCTTTTATTACCTGCCATGGGCCTAAGGAGAAAATATAAGGAAAAATAACTTTTATTCATTCTATGTATTTCTGTACCTCCTATTGTATTCCCAAACAATAAATTTAGAAATGAGACTATCTTCTGAAACATATTATCTCGAGAAACTCTATGCCTCAATTCTTCCCAACTCCCATAATCGCACAATACGTTTGAGAAATTTGTTTCAGATGCCAGATGTTCAGCATGTTTTCAACCTACAGGTCTCCATTATCACTTTTGAAACGCTGAAAATGATGAAGTTACATTTATTCTCTAGCCCAGTGCTGTATTAGATCCAAAGTTCATTTTCTTATTTTGTTTCATATTTTGACACTGTTCTGGTCCAATCTTTCATTGTTTTTCAAAGCAGGCACAAAGATGCCTCTAATTTTCCCTCTACTTTAAAACCAAACACTGGTTTAATGGATATTTTTAAGTGAACAGTTCCTCACATTGTTATACAGAAACATTTTTAAACATAAAATATTTCACATTATGAGTAAACACGCCAGGTTCTTTTCCAGCTATCAACCTCTGTGATATCCAGTCCAAGGATATCATTGCAAATTTGCGTCTAAGCAGATATCCAGTATGCCTTTCCATTCCTCCTTTCTTTCTTTCTTTCTTTTTTTAATGAGTAGAATAGATCTATCGAGAGGAAGAAAGCTCCTATCTGAGAGAGAGACGGGAGGGGGGGTGTCCCAAATGGGAGTCCCCTGATCATCCTTTCTTTCTTTTATAAATTCCATTCCACTTTCTATAATACAGTACACGCAACATTGGTGAGAACTATATTGTAAGTTAATTACAATAAGGAAAAGATACCAATGAAATAATATTTGGTTGTTATGTACATCAAGAAGTGTGCAGATCATCTCATATAAGCTTATATTCTATGCATAGTATCTACTAGTATATAGTGAAAAACCTCAAGAGCAGTAGTTCTGTGTTATTTAATACTGTAGTAGCTCATCCTGGCACAGGGTCTGGTAGGATTTCTGTAAGAAACGACAGCATCAGAATGTTGGTCAGATTATCATCTGATAGACTACCAAATTTATTAACCTTAGCATAGGACTGAGGAGACGTTGGGATTTCAGATTAGTAACAGCCTGTCCCAAAAAGTCCAGGAACATTAAATGTATAAACACATGAATATCCAGACCAAGTAATTAAGCATACAGAGATATGGTTAAGTAATTTCAACCTCTCTAAATGAGATATTATAAACTTGTAGCACTGACTAAACACTTCAGAGTTATAATGCTTTTAGATTACTCAGAGCCAGCGTGGTTTAACAGTTCTGGACCTATTAGTTAAATGACCTATTAGTTAAATGTGTCAGACACATTTCAAGGCTCTTCTAGTGCCAAGAGAGCCACACTAAGAGGCTACCAAGCTTGATGAAACTCTAGTCAAGCTGGCCATACTTTGCACTAATAAGAGAAAGATAATTTCTTCAAAGTCATAGATATTGAGCAAGATGTCATATACTTTTTACATTACTGGCATTCTAGGGGCTTATGTTAGTTAGCTATCTTTCTTTGGTTACTTTTTCTCTGGGAACTTTTAATTACATGTAAGAGAGAGTATTTCTTCATATTCCCTTTATTCCAGTACCATCTCATTCAAGAATGAGTGGCACATACTAATATTCTAAGACATTGACCTTTACTCAGTATCCTGCAGGTAGCATTCTAAGATTGATGAGAAATTCATATTAAGTTTTGAAATTTTTCTACTGCTGACTCTCTCTTTTCTCTCCTCCCTCCTCCCATATCTTTCTCTCTTTCCCTCTCTCCCTTCACCTTTTCTTTTGCTCTTGCTCTTCTTTTCATTTTGTTTTATTCAAACAGGATCTTGCTTTGTAGTTCAGGTTGGCCTTAAACCTGCTATGCAGTCCAGATCCTCTTTGAAGTCATGGGGATTCCCTGGCTTCTGCCTCCTGAGTTCTGGGATTGCAGGCATGTACCACAATATTGAAATATCTACATATTCCCTTTTTTTTTTTTTTTTTGTGGGACCAGGGTTCGAACTCACGACCTTGCACTTGCCCAGCAGGCACTTGTGCCTGAGCTATCTCCCCAGCCCACATATTCCCTTTTTTAAATTATGGTCAGCTCAGCCTGCCCTGGGTGTGGGGCTGGCACAGCATGTGGTGCCAGGGATTGAACCACGGTCGTTGCGGTTGCCTAAGCTTGCCTAAGCAAGAGTTTTAGACCACTGAGCTATCTTGCTGGCCTGTCTATATATTCTCTTGAGAAGATACCAAGGTATGGCAATCCTGGTCTATAAATTGCTCTGAGCTGAAAGTTCTAATGCTGAGGAAACAGACCAACATTCAACAGATCACTGACAGAGAAAGATGAACAGGTGGATAGACAAAAATCCCTGGTGACATTGTATAAATTGTG